>JANSTU010041491.1:0-10902 GCA_027564075.1 Bolitophila hybrida | reverse complement strand
CTGGTAAGGGAGTAGATAGATCCCGCTCTCACCAGTGAGGAGTTTGACCTTGCAGAAAAACTCAACTGGTAGGTAGTTCCGAGAGCGGAATGACGATTAAAAATTTTAAACATTTATTGAAAAGCGTTCGCACTATAGAGAAATATCACATAATTCCTATAAAATTGGCCACTGATAACACAGCTATGACAACGCTTGACGTTCTCAAAATTATCTGTCTTATAAAATAAGTCCTTCACAATTAAAATCTGCAGAGATCTGAATGAAATGAATGATATGATACAGATTTCTGACCACATCACTAGACACACATGCACATTTAAAAAATTTCTGTAAAAAATCCACATATTATATATTAGTTACGATTAAGTTCTAGTATTTATTTATGGGTGAAAAAAATTTATTTTGTTTTTGATGGGTGTCCGAAAATTGCAATTGGTTCAAAATTTATATTAATTATTTTCACACAGTATAAAAATGCTAAAAAACCCACATCAATGCAAAAAAAAACTTGAATAGAGTATAATATAAAATTCCTAAAAGGTTTTTAACAATAATAAATATCGATTCAATTTTTGAATACTACAATCACACAAAAGCATAACTCGTGAAAAAACTCAACATAAACACAAAACGAGCAATTAAATCGACGAACCAAAAATGTAAGCTATGTAAAAATACAACTTTTTTGTCGATGGTTTTTTATGAAAAATGTACTATGTACATTGTTCTCTGTTCATTGCTGTTACAAGCTAGTATGTATATTAATGAGAATACTTTTGAAGAAATAAATGTTTTTTTTAAGTATTTATACATCCCAAAAAGAACCTTTCTTAAATCATGCAAATAAACAGAATTGCTGCTTCTATTCATCAACGTGCCCTTCACTAAATTATAATCAAAACTTTATCGCATTAATCATAAGGTTACGTTACACCGACTCTCTCCTACTCATATACCACTTATTCAACACCCTTACTCGATTTGCGGGTCCAAGTTACTGCTGTCACCAATTGCGCAAACATTTTATCAGTACAAAGCCAACACAAAATCGCCATACTCCCTTGTCATTTAAAATAAATATAGCTAAATATGTGTACTCAGGTGCGGCTGCTCCTATATTATAGATACTGTTCATCAAAAAAATAAAAACACCATGTTGTTCATATCCGTATAACCAATGCAAAAAGTAAAATTCTCGTTAACATATTTCGTTGGTATATGGTATTAGCGTCTGCACAAAAAAAAAAAACTTTTGCAAAACTTTTTCCATTTTATCTGTGTTCTCCCGAGCTTTTACGTGTCTACCAATAAAACGGGGGAAACGAGGCACAATTGTTCAAAGCGAAAGAATAATATCATTATTTTTAAGATGGTCGTGTATTGAAAACACTTTACACAACTTTAATCCGACAAAATCGACGCTGCTCAAACACATAACCGCGTCCAACTTTTCCAAATCGGTTAATTGGATTATAAATCATGCGTTTCACAGTGAACGTGTGGTTCTGAAATGTTTTGATTGCATGTTGTGCTCTCCATTTAACATTGTACGAAATTAATTTATATAATACACATTTGATGCGATCACATTTCATGGTAAAACTTTCTGGGTGTAGAGAGTGGCGTTGTCTTGTGTATATAGTCTTTCTGAAGTGTGCATGTTATTTAATGATAACTACGAAGTTAATGTAAATAATTGGTTATTGAAGTTCACTTATAATTATGAAGTTTTAAAGCAGGGAGAATGGTAATTCATCAATAATATCTAGAACAAAGTTTACAAAACTGATAATTAATTAAACTTCATATATATTAAACAAATATATATGAAGTTTAATTTGTTTATCATTACCAGCCGAGCTACTGAGCTTTACATTTTAATTATGCACAATCGAACTCAATAGTATTATGTTAACATAACCGAATATCGATTAAAAAGCGAACTGAAATATGTGCAGTTGTGCATGGAACATGGCACATGTTTTGCTCTGTGTGTCAATTAACCATAATTACTCAGTGCGGTTGTGGCTGATTGACAGCAATTGTGAAATTGTTTTCATCATATTATACAACATACACCAATGGAGAATGTGAACATGCAACATGCAAATTCAAAAGTGATAATTTGATAATTAGGGTCATAAGGTAGTTTTCATGTATTTCATACTTTAATATAAATTGATTTATTGCATTGTTAATAATAATATTTGAATTGGCATAAATTAGTATAACTAATATAATAATTTTTACTAATAAATAATTATAATTCATATCATATTATTATACGAGCACAATAGTTCTGTCGTCAAAAGATTTTTCGTACGCATACTTGCAGGTCAAATTAGTGGAAAATGGCTTTTCAGATATAAACGCATGCCATTTGGGTTTTGCAATAGCGGTTCTACATTTTGCCGATTAGTAGAACTAGTATGAGGATATGATTTGGAGACATTTGTGTTTTTTTATCTCGATTATGTAATTTAAGCAACGTAAACTAAAAAAAAAGGATTTCGATAATGTTGGATTGACAATTAGCACGGAAAAATCGCGTTTTTAGTATATGAAACAATTGTGTTTTCTGAAGTTTGTTGTGGGACCGAAGGGACTTCAACTAAAGCCAGACAAAATATCTTCGATCGTTAATTACATACAACCGAAAATCGAGAAAGAATTGAAATGTTTATTATGGGATGGCATCGGTTTATTCCAAACTTTTCGTCGAAATCTGGGTAATAAGCTTTTTCATCGAAGTTGTTTTACATGTGTTTTCTTATGATTCGTTAGAGTAACATAGGGATCAGAAATAAAGAATTATAGGTACTGAGATATTATTTATTTCCCTCTGACTGATGAATGCATATGCAATGTAATTTCTAAACGGGTCTCACCAGACCCGACGAAATAATCACTAAATTATGTAGTAGTTTTTTATTTTATAATATAATGTACAAAGTAAGTTAATCAAACTCTCCTAAGACTTTTGTAAAAGACCGAATGGCTTGATATTTTTTTAAATATTATAATTGTTTATTTAAAGTAGTCCACTTCCTAGTCGATACAACGTGGACAGCGATTCAAAAGTGATTGGAATGAGTTTTTAAGATCATTCACCGGAATTAACTTCAGAGATCGGGTCACGGCCGCTTTTATTGAGTTCACATCTTCAAAATAGCATCCTTTCAGATGCATTTTTAATTTCGGGAAAAGGAAAAAATAGCACGGAGCCAAATCGGGTGAACACGGTGGGTGACCAACAGATAATGTTTTTGTGCACAATAATCGCGCACACAAATGGTATTGTGAGAGGGTGCGTTGTCCTGCAGCAAAGTACAACTGCCTCGATCATGGTATTCAGGTCGCACACGAGTGATTCTGGCTAATAAACGCTTCGAACATCAAGTTAAAATACGGCATGGACCGTCTGGCCAGGTGGAAAAACTTCTTGGTGGACATTGCCCTTGCTATCGTAAAACAAAATGAGCATTATCTGGCACATTTGACTTCTCCTGACCCACTTTTCTCGGTCTGGCCTCTGCTTCTGACAGCCGTTCAGCACTTTGTCGCTTTGTTTCTGAGTCGTATTGGAAGCATCAAGCAAAAATGCATTTTATATGTTCAATACAATATGTTCTATTTTTATCCCTGATCATTTTCCTTCGCCCTTTCAAGGGGCTTTAGATTGTATGAAATTTCTTTATTTGAAGGAAATAAAGTGAGAATGATGAAAAATGTGTAAAGTAAAGTACCACAAATAAAAAAAAGTGTAAAAGGAGTGTGTATTTTTGAATATGAAGAGAAAGTGGCCTTTTTAGTATCCCAGTTCACAAAAACGTCCCAAATTTAATGATACTTAAATTAAACAGTTTTCCTACCCGGAACCACTATAATTATTGCTGGAAGGTTTACAATTATTTGGAAAGATCTATCTCTGTACAACTTCATTTGTTTTAACTACCATCCAACTGTTTATACTGATTATCGTCATCATCGTCATCATCCGTATCATCAGTATTAACAATTTCACTGTACTAAGCAATTGGATTGTATAAACAATTCGCAATTCGGCAAAATTCCAAAAACTGGTCAAAAATTATGTGTACGGCACTTCCTCAAAAACATAAATTTTGCCAAGTAGCCGTCAAAAAAGGTGTGCATGGGCCCTCGAAACTATGATATAATTGGTGTTATCTCTAGTTTGCATGTCCTTTAAAAAAATAGTGTGGTTTACTGATAGATGCTTATATCCATTATTCTCCAATTAATTAATTAGCAATCACTAATAATGGTGGTACCGGGTAAAATCCACTGTTAAATTATGGGTATTAATGTTTCAGAGTCACTTTTCAACAGGAACCATAAAAAACGACACTTCCTCTTTCATAACCACCAAATACCCATTGTCCTTCTACATGTTTCCCTCTGTGGTATTTTCTTTTTTCCAAATTTACTTTCAACAATCTCAACTATCTTATCAACAACCTTAATCGGCTTCATATTAGAAATCATGTCATCATAAGTGACTTCCCTACAAAATGAAGACCAATTTGTTTAATTTATAAACGAGCATACATGTCCACATATGTCGCGAAAACATTCGAAAAGGGCTTGTTGTTCAAGAGCATTTTTTTTTTCTGTGGCACAAACGATTTCAAGACGAACGGGAATTTATTGAAGACTAAGAAAGTTCCGGACCATTGCGCACTACTCGAACACTTGAAGCAATCCAAAAAGTTTGTGAATTCATTCCAGAAGATCGAAATTCGGATGATAGCAGAGGCCTTGGAAGTGCCGTACGGACTATTAAATCCATTCTCAACGAATTATTGATCAAGATAAAGGTATGCGCCCGATTTTAACCATTTGAGAGACCTTGACAATTTCCGGAAAACGACATTTTCTAAAATATTACAAATCCCCAAAAATATATTAATTTTTTTTAATCGGGTATGGCTCTGATGTTAAACGTTACATATAATTGATTACGTCAGTCAGCTTGTAATGTTCGCGACAATATAACAAACTGACTGATGCAATCAATTATATGTAATAATAAAAATCAGACTTGCTTTTTATAACACAAGACAAAAGCAAATAATTAAAAATTTGACGCTTCGGTGAATAATCTTAATTAATATAATGTTACTATTTTTCGGTAGTTATCCAAATAATGTTAAATATTAGGCTATTCCGTGTAAAATTTGCTGTCAGTACCATTATATCGAGGATTTTATCAATGAAAGGTATTGATTCATGTGGATGGTAAATGTATCGATTTCATGTAGAAGATAAGTTCAATTTAACTAATGTAACTAAAATATTTATTATACAATGAGAATACGTACTGATTTATCACATCTACATAATCCGAGATGTTTAGTCTTGTACACACTCTTGATAAACTTCTATACACAATCATTAAGATAATCAACAAGCAATTGCACCTGCACTAAACTTTCATTCTAATCACCATAATAGCTCTTAAATAAAATTTTCAAAAGAAGCGCAAACAGAAATGCAAACAACCGCATCTACCGACGGCATCACCTGTACCAATTCGAATTCCGTACATTTACTTAATGAGCATTACTGACTTCCAAAGTTTTGCATAAAATGTATACGGTTTGCAAAGTGCACCGCACATTCTACATTCATATATATTATACCGTATAAATATATACGTAGTAAATATTAAAAACTTCCTTATTCTAGTGTATATTTGCGTTCTAGAAACGACACATTTTCCTTGCTGTACCCGCGGCCGTTGCTTCAGTATATAAAATAAAAAAAAACTGTACCCTGTGCCCGGATAGAAAAACAGACCCATAACATAATTCAGCACAAAAAACTTTTCCAGAATTTTACTGCATCCGAACGCCTCCTGGCCGCCCACCTCGCGCAGTGTCGGTGAAATTCATTAAATCGCAAGCTCGTCTGTGTGTTGCAAATTATATGATTTTTTCAAAGAAAATTTTCTGCATTCGGTTAAATTTTAGAGGATACTTTTTTGAAACGCGGTGAGAATTAAAGTTTTGCTGCACATATACTTATGCACAACAAGCTACTACGAGAAAAATGTTCTAGTATTTAGTATTTAGTATATACTGACTCCGTCGAGTTGAGTACACAAATGCAGTATATAAGAGACGTCGGATTCGGGCATATTTGCAAGAGGTTGCAAATTGCAGGCGGTTAGTTTGTATTGCATGATGTGCTGTTTAATAAAACTTAAACTCTGCTGATTGACTTTGATTTAATTGTTCATGCAGGCGAGCTGAAATTTTAATAATGTTTACAGTGAACTAAACAGTACCCAATTAATGCGTTTTCAATTTGTTTAGCATCGTTCAAGTTTTTAATTCATAAAAACGGAGTTACGGAATATGAAATGTTAGCTTATTATTTTTGGTGGTCAACTTATGACCGCCACTCTGCTACTCTACTCACAAACTTATATTCTATTTAATTAGGGTACGTGCAAGTGCAGTTATGGTTGGTTTGGCATTAAATATGCAAATGAGGTGGGAAGCGAGCGTTACGTTGAGATACTATCATATAGTGGTATATAATTGGGTTGTTAAATATTTTGATGTGAACTAGTTACGCAGGGAAAGTGCTTCAGTGTAGAGCATAAATATATGCAATATATTGTAGTAGGAGAAAAGGGCGCTGCAAATATGAGTATTATAATAAGGTGTGCTCGAACTTTCTCGATAATACGGGTACGGAATGCAGGCGTAGAACAAGTGTTTTTAAGAGCTTTGTGCTACCATATCCCGTGGGCTAGAAAATTTAATTAGAAAAGTTTCGATATGTACATTTCAGACATTTTTATAGGACCATATTCGACGATCACGTACCGGTAATATGTTTTACAATTCGGATGAATGTGTATGCTATGATATTTTATAAAATTACCAAAATATATTTGTTTATTTTTTCAATTTAACTTTTTAATAATACACATTTTATTAATATTTATATTGAATTAGACAATTGATAGGTTACTAGGTGATTAGATAAGTTGAGTAGACATTAAACACGGAAACGTTTTTAGTCGGTTTTTTTAAACATACTCCCATAGTCAATACAGCGATTCCAGCGATTTTCTAACTTTTTAATTCTGTGCGAAAAGAATTTATTCGGAAGGTCTCCAAAAACAGCTCCTCCTTAGATCTCGTCATTTGAGAAAAAACTGCTTCCCGATTCGACCCAGATATTGTTGCTGAATATGTTAAGTTTCATGTATGTTCCTCGACAAACAACAGTGATGTGATCTGTTCGGACATCACATCCATAAAAATTGGTAACACTACACCGAGTTATCGAACATTTAAGAATGGTGTCATCAACGATGTTGGACCCACTACTTCCGTGAGAAGGACGACAAACAACTTTAATATTAATAATAACTTATTTTCCGAGGATGAGATCGAACACCGATCTTAGACTTCTATTAAATACTAAATCCTGCAACCACAAGGATGTAATTTATATATGTTGTTGGTACATTCCGTCGGGCGCTTCAGACTTTGTGTATCGATCTTATATTGATGCATTGACCAAAGCCTTTGGTCATGTTTATATTAAGTTCAACGACACTGTGTTTATTGTTGGAGATTTTTACATTTCTTCAGTGGCATGAATCAATGACGACTTCTGGATCAGTCTCCGAAACAAACATGATATCTATGCTTTTTGCTAGTGATCTATATAAACTGAACAACGTTTTCAATTACCAAGGTAAATTGTTGGACATAATGTTTAGTAGTAATCAAGACGACGTCACTGTTGTCGATTGCGCTGTGCAGTTCAGTAGAGTGTATGCGTATCACATCCCTTTCGAAGTAAAATTTGATTTGAATGTGAACAGCGTCGTAAGACACAGTCCACAAGAAAGGGTGTTTGACTTTAAGCGCACAAACTTTGATTCGTTAAATAAAGTAAAGCTGGCCATGCAAATTATGCCAGTCTGAGATGTAGAATCGCATAGTTACAAAGTTATATATAAAGACTACCTCAGGAAAATCAGTGCGACGTGAGAAGTGATCCCTCCAAATTCTGGTTTTATGTGGACACTATGAAAAAAACTAAAGGTTTTGCTTCAATGTTGAGGTATGAATCAATGTGAATAAGGGCAAGGGTCCTGACGAGATTTTGAGGAAATGAGCTGAGTCTCTTGAGGAGCCTTTTCAGATAATTTTCAATCTCTCACTTTCATCCGGCATCTTTCCAGATCGATGGAAAACGTCCTATATCAGACCCATATTCAAAAGTGGATCAAGACGTGATATTACTTGCCTACGATAGTCTTTAGTCTGCGATGTGATGACTTGTCGACTTAAAAGAACAGTATAGGTTAATCAGCATGGCTTTTTGGCCGGTTGATCTACTTCGACAAATTTGGTAGAGTTGACCAGCCTTATGTATGCTGATGATTTGAAAATATTCACTAGAGACGAAACGGTATCTGACTGTGAAGATCTACAGCAAGACTTGCACTTCCTATCTTCGGTGCGAGAGGAATTGACTTTTTTAAATATTGGTAAATGTAAAACGATGACTAAAAAGAGTTATTGTGCTTATGTAAAATCACATTTGGAATATTTGGTGAATTGAATCCAAGATACGCATTTTAATAGTTTAGTATCTATACAAAAGAACTTTCTTCTATATGCACAGCGCAGAGTAGTAGTTAGGGAGCGCAATTTTGTTCTTCCTTCCTATGCTGACCGGAATAGGAGTTTGTCGTTGGAGTATTTTTCAAAACGACAAAAGAATACCGGAGTGTTCTTAATTTGTGACTCGCTTGGACCCGCCTAATAATAAAAAAAAAAATTACGCAAAACTAACTAAGGCAAGATTAAAATAACTAAAACCAATTTTCAAATTAATAAAAAAACGACATAAAATAACTTATAAGGCCTAAAACCGACTTAAAAAATATAATTTAAAGTCGTATAAAATTGGAAAAGATTATATATTCTATTAAAAACCTTCAATTACCATAATCTCATGGTCTATAATGTATCCAAGTATAATACATTCAATATACATTATTGCATCGATCCAGAAATATACTTAAAAATAATTACCTCCGCTTCCATTAAACTACCACGTCCACACCCGCACGCGACTGCATCTCAGCTGGCCGCACGTAATTCCAGAGCATTGCAGAACTTTCTTAGTTTTAACTACGATTAACTTGAAAGATGTCGTAACAAAAAGCTTCTATCGCGAATTAGTTTTTCGTGTGGCTTAACTTTCATGTGGCTGCTCGTCTAGTGGCAATCCAGCGCATGTCTCCCACCACCAACCGCCCAAAGCGTATTGAAATAAGCACTCGCTCTTTCCATGAAATGGTGCACAAAGTTTTCTTTTTACGCACCCAAGCAGTAATAGACTCCTGGTATCCCCGCCCGCGATAGTGTCAATTATAATGAATGGAGTTTTTTTGGTCTCATTTCATGGACGGAAACAAAAAAAACAACGCAAATAAGCGTATAACTTTCTGTGTCCTCTATGCGCAACAAATGTATATTATATTATATGCATTTTTTTTTGCAAGCATCGTTTATAGCATAATTAATTTTGAACGACTACGTGGAGGGTGTTTTTTGTTTTGCTTTAAAAAATATATGCAGCGAGCATGCAAAAAGCTTTTATTAAAACTAACCCCATGTAAAAGTAAGCTTGTTATGTTGTTTATTTTTGTATAGATTGTTGTAAATATAAATGTATTTACAAAGATTTTTTGCGATAAAGTTACAATGAGTTTATATAAATTTATCCATGTGGCGTATTTTGCATTATATTTTTCTATTATATACAAGAGATAAGATCTTCAAAGAAGAATATGACGAATAAAACTCTGTCTAAAAGAAGGAAATGTTCACTTTGTATTACATATAATGACATAATATTATATACTACCGGATGAGTCAAGGGATGTGATGGTTTTCGGTAAATGTGCAGGTTAATTATGATTTACATGAGGATAAATATAATCAGAAAATGGTGCAGGACGGAATCTTCAAATAAAAAAAATTAACAATGACGAAATCCACAAATGTTTATAAATCCACATAGTCGAAATCCACAAAACCGAAATCCACCAAGAAGAAATCCCTAAATACAACAATTTTTATTTTGGGGTTGGCTACATAATAAAAATTTCAGAGAAGTTTTTTTAGTTTGGAGTAAGTAGCCTATATATACTCAGTAACCTATGCTTTTGCAAGATGTAACATATTTAATATTTTTATTTTTGTACCTTTTTAAAATAAAATTGTTTTTGAAAGTCATCATTTCCAAAGCGTATTTTATTGCTTGATACCATATTCCAGGGCAGCAAACATATACCATTTTAAAAATTTCGTTTTACAAGGCGGTGCAAAACTCGTTCGAACATTCTCCTCGCCGTTGCTTGTCACCATATCGTTTTAAATATGACAATATAGTCCATTTACAGATGAAGATGACTTAGGCATCTTTAAATTCTGGATCTGGTAAAACAGAAGCTATCAGCAAATTTTATAGACTTTTGTTCTTTAAATTGATTGTTTAAGGCTTTACGAAGGATTGATCGTTTAGAATCATTCAACAAAAGTTCCCAAAAGCAGAACTCACAAAATTAGAGACCAAAACCTTAGATTAGACCATTGAATGTACGTTTAGAAATAAATTCGATGTCATATGTCTAAAAGTAAATGGTTTATTTGCCCATTTATGTAAAATATTCCTAATATAAAAATATCTCCCTTCCGCTTTTTTGCTCTTTATTCAATGCTTCACCAAAGATGTGATGTGATGTGATGTGTGACAACTGGCGTTGTCCTGGTGGAACACTACACCCTTCCTATTGGCCAATTCTGGACGCTTCTGGTCGATCGCCTGCTTCAA
>JANSTU010041480.1:0-10903 GCA_027564075.1 Bolitophila hybrida | reverse complement strand
TTGTTTCGTGCCGCGGATGGTATGACTAATGAACTGTCGAAATTTCGGGTCTGTAACTCGTTTGGTGTTATCATACGACGAAATTCAAAAACGTACCAATAGATGGCCCACCCTGTATATTATTTGTATAGATATGGACGCCATCTGACTGTGCGAGGTGGATCGGTTTTCGAAGGAGACTTCCGACAGGCAATCAATTTAATTGAACCATCTAAATCTGTTAAAAATAGTTTGTGTGATAAGGCAACACCACAATGTAACAGGTGGTGGAGAAGATTGCCGAGTACATCTCACGAATCTGGAGGACCGGGTGTATAACTATATGCGGCAGGGTAAACAAGGATGGGATTGTTATTGACTTAGAAGACTGTATGATCAAGTATCATCATTGTCGCCCGACAACTCCCATCAGAATCAAATTCGCAACCCTGCTTTGACGCCAGTGTGAAACGCCCTATCATTGAGAGAGAGAGGGAGAGAGAGAGAGAGAGAGTGATTGCTAAACATTTATGTATTAATGAACGTATTGGAAGCAGCTAAACATCGTTTAAACGTTTAAGAATTCGTGCAGTTAAAGTAATTCGTGAACCTCGTCTGAGACCTAACCGAACTTCACGTGTTTTATGGCGTAATCTAAAGTCTCTTGGCATCAACTCTTCTAATAATATCTCTCCCCTCTTTTCTAATGAACAGTTTAATAACATCTTCTCTCATCAATACCATCTTTTCCCCAAAATAATTCTCCCGTCTAATCTCTTCAAGAAATCACTGTTCCCAGATTCAGTTTCCATTCCACCACATTCTCCGATTTAGTCCTAGTCATTTCGTCCATAAAGTATTTCTGTACCTTTTCTTAAAATCCTATTTCCTGTCATTGCTCACTTTATACTTGAAATTTTTAACATTTCCCTTTTTTCGTCAACATTCCCTCAATCTTGGAAATGGGTCAGATTGATATCTATCCATAAGAATACTCTTCATTTGTGTCTCAGTGACTTCAGACCAAGAAGCATATTGCCAACACTTTCGAAGGCTTTTGAAATTGTCATGAAAAATCATGTTAACACAGTACTTTCATTGGCCCTTCTTAAAGTAACTGATGATATTTTTAAATGTCTTGACAACAAAAAATTCCTTTGATCCCTATTCGGGACATAGGGCATCAGCAACAAATTTGCGGAACTGGACGCGGTTGGCGGCCAAAGTCTTTATCTTCCGTCCAGTTCGTTTGAGCTTCTCCCAGCTCTAGTTCGACTGTGCGCATCCACTTCGTTTTCTGCTACGACTTCCTTGCGGGTTCCATTCCATTGTTCGAACCGCGCCGCAAGGTGTCATAGTGTCAAGACAGCTATTCGTTCAGTTATTATGTAATTTTCCATTGGATTTTAGTTCTTTGTTCCGCCACTTTGTACACTAAGATCGCAATTTAACGTAACTCAATACAAATTGAAGAGAAATCTTCGTTCTCTACCAAATGGTCGCTGAATTCGGATACTTGTATGGTTTTAGATCAAATCAAATTTGGTTCTGGGATTTAGTTGAGTGGCTCACCGATTAAAGTGTTTCGTGGAGTTAAAACTTCAAAATCATTTGGATCGCTGCAGAGTGTATAGAGTGGTCTCGAATGTAAACACGATTCAACTTGAGCCAAGAAAGCTAGGCCCGCGTCGCCCCGTGGTGAATGTCCAAGTATTTTTACTGAATTTTTCATCAAGCCTCTGCCTTTTTACAGGCAGGTTGTCTGAATTGTATATCAAAAATAAACATTTTAACCGTAATCTGTCATATCAAATTAAATACCTTTATAACAATGAGCAATTTCCTTAAGAATTGAACCCAATCAATCATCTGACCTGATTTCTTTCGAAAAGTCAAATTGATGGAAATAATTACCTGCAATTCTAATAGAATGTGTGGATTTAAGAAGGAGAGTATCACGAGACCATAATTATTACATGATTGCGGACAAAAATACCAACCAGATAGGATGTGCCCTAATAAATATTATACCAAAAATAAACATTTCAACCATAATCTATCACATCAAATTAGATTACTCTTAGAGCTTTCTATTTATAGATATATAAAGACAAGTGGTGACGGTATTCCAAGTGACATTATAACGTTCGTTAAATTTGTCTAATTAAATTCCATTAAATTGAGAAAACATTGAAAATCCATTGCTGACGCTCGCTCGATGTATATTCTAAAGAAGGGTTTGAATTTTCAACCGTGATCGATGGAGACATAATTGAGATTTACATATTCTATATATAAATATATGTATATCTCATACGTACAGCTATATGAATGAAATATTCAAAAGTCTATATTTGTACATACATTTAATGTTGTCTGAATTTGAATTTGATATTGCTGAAGTTTTCTTCAATATTCCACTCACAAGACATTAAAGGTTTCCCGTCATTTATTAATTACCTACTTTAAATTATCTCTAATTTTCAAGTGCATGCAGACGAATAATTCGGAAGCTCAATTTATGCAATTAATTGGGCTTCAAATTTGGAGCCGGTTAATTTAGCAATCAGTGTGTGTGTGTGTGTGTGTGTGTCTACGCTATAGAAATTATGGTGACATGCTTTGGGTGCAGTATATTTTTAGATGGGCTATCCGCACCGCCAGGCATTCAATGTTGTAATATTTTGCGCTGTGTGGTTGGTCCTGGAGAACAACAACGATGGCACGACGCCGTTGCCGGCCGAATACACAAACAAAATCTGAAATTGTATGTATGTATGCGTGTTATAGCTGGCTCCATATACACCGTTTCCCTCCATTCACCTGGGGCAATCAATAAAACCGTTTTCGTTGGTTTTACACGGAGGAAAATGCTTATGCTGAGACTTATATGCGCGGGAGCGCACAAACAGAGCGTGTATACTGTATTATATAATATATACATACATATCTAGGTTTACTTGTGTTATTATATCGATCCCGCGCGCGGCGGTGAGAGCGCAACGCGAAACTGTGCGAAGAATGCGTTTAGAGGGTGATTTGCAGAAGCAACGTTTTTTTGGTGTCGGTCGATATTCGTATTATTCATGTTACGGATGGTGAGATGATTTTTTCTGTAATGTCTGAAAACAACTAATTAACAAGCACATGATTTTGTAAATAATCTGCGCGTTTGTAATTTTGGGAGGGACAAGGGTGATTGGACATTTGAGGCAAGGACAAATGCGACACAAACAGAGTTTAGCGAATTTGACAAACAAAACACAATTCGTGCATTATAAACGCCAATCAGCAGCAATTCTGATTAAAGACATTTGCGGCATAATTATATTCGAGACATTTGCGACAAAAATGTGTTTTGCCATATTATACAGCAAAAAATGTACGGTTTACATTACTCATGTCCGTCTTAACAATAAATAATGAGCAGCAGCACAGAATGTTGGTAATAATCTGATTTTTTGTAATTTTGGTAGAAGGGAGTGGGTGATTGGACTTTTGAGGCAAAGACAAATGCGACACAAACAGAGTTTAGTGAATTCAACAAACAAACAAAAAAAAAAACAAATCACAATTCGTGCATTATAAACGCCAATCAGCAGCAATTCTGAGTAAAAGACATTTTGCGGCATAATTGTATTCGACACATTTGCGACAAAATTGTGTTTTGCCATATTATACAGCAGAAAAATGGCCGGGATGTCTGTCTTAACAATAAGCAGCAGCATATAATTTTGTAGATTCTGAGTTTTTTAAATTCGACAAACAAAACACAATTTGAGAAATGTAAACGCCAATTGCAGACTTTTCGAGTAAAAGACTTTTGAGACATTTGCGGCAAAAATATGGTTTGCCGTATTTCCTTGTTGCCTCATTTGTCCTATGGTTATGCCTCAAAATGCACTCCATATTTTCCTGTATATTATTAAAAACACATGTAATATAGAATAAAATCAAATAAAACAAGGAAAGTTGACTTTTGAGGCAATTCTAAAAACAATAAAACCGCATAGCGCACATGACATTTTGCGACAACGTTTTTTTGTGAACTATGTGCTTCATTCAATATGTACGTAGAAATGCGTTAAATGTCCAAATACCGTTAAATAGTGATTGGGATAAAAAAAATAAGAATAATCCACATTTCTTGCATAGTTCGAGTGAATTTGCAACAATGGAATGGACTGCAAATGACTTTGTCACAATTGGATTTGCCGCAAATGTCTTTGTCTCATCTGACATTATCGCAAAATATTTTATTTCAAATTATTTTCTTTTTTTTGTGGAAGTAGGTTGCTATTAAACCTGAACAAAGATTATACGGATAGGGTCCGTAGGTTTTCACTAATATATTTGCCGCAAATGTCCTTGCCTCATCTGGCATTTTTTGCAAAATACTCCCTCCAAAAAACAAAAAAAAAAAAATTTTGCTTTGGTTGATTTATTGGATTGTAGAAGATAAGAAATCTAAAAATAAAATCAACAGATAGGGTCAGTAGGTTTTTACTATAGAAAATCTGTATAGCACGGAGTTGATTTTAGGCCAACAAGTACAACTTTAAATATAGCTTATAAACACAAAAATCATTACATACAAAAAAAAAATCATCAAGGATAAGTGCTAACCCGCGCTTTTAACACAAACTCGCACTTTAGTCAGTATATACCGTCGAGTCACGACACCCCATTCAGCCGCCCCATACTACTTTCCGGTACTGTTTAGTTTTAACAGAATTTTGTGCCTGCAACAGACACCACCGGTGCGGCGTATTTGAAGTATATACATATATGCACGATAATTTATGAGTACCTATAGAACCGGAAATTGGAACCGGGTCTCGTAAAATGCTTTGCTTTTATTACTCTATATACAAATATATATATATTTGAAGCCGTCTGGGTCGCGCTTTGCCGTCATTTTCATTATCTGTACACGTGAAACATATAATGATACACAAATGGAAGAGTTTCCGTATACAATATACAGTAGATACAAATGAAAACTCTTCCTAGTATTAATGCATGTACTTTTTTTAATAAATAAAAACATTCCTACACTTGCATACACAGAAAAGTTTGTGTTGAAATATTTAACAAAATAAAAATGTACAACCAATTATTTGTATATTTATTTTTTTTATTGTAATAAAAAGTTTAAATTTGTGGTTTCATAATTAAAAATGTTTAAAAAGTTATAATGATGTTTTAATTAAATCTAGCCGCGTGTAGAGAACTTTTGTGAATCACTGTATCTATTTGTGTTGTTGTTGTTTTTTTAAAAATATTTAATTTAATTGTACATTATTTTTATAATGATGAAACTTTCTGTAAATTGTGCTAATGCGCGTGATAACAGGAATGCGCGTAAGGATTTGGCGCCAAAACAAGAAGATTGCGAATGAAAAATGTGCGATAGGAAAAACGCTAAAGAAAAAAAATGCGACAAGAATAAGCGCATTATTTTCAATCGCAAAAGCTCGAAATGAATTTAGCGCAACAACGCGCGCAATATATTGAAATATGTGACGACATACGTCCTACTGTCCCTGTCTATCTCGAAGGCAACCTCCTAATTACGTACTGTCTCTCCTTATTCGGAAGTAATTTCGCACTTTTTTTCTGATTCAAAAAAAGAATGAAAAACGTCCATATGTCCTTATCCTTATATCGTCATAAATCCCAAAAATAAGGCGGGGAAGACAATTTTGTTTATTCTTTTCGTACCTTCTAATTACCTACTTTCAACAGATTTTGTACGTTTATACTACTGTCCCTATCTAATTGAAAGTTTCCATTATTTTTTTTTTGAGAATTTTACGAATCAGTTTGTGCCAATAGATTATTTTCCATTTTCAGGGGGGGGGAGGGCAATTTTGTTTATTCAAATTTAATAATCTTAAAATGTACAAAAAAAAAGCTCCATTCTTTTCTGCAATTGATGCTGATATTGTGACAGACAAAAAAAGATTGAAATAGAAAAATTCCCCTCCCGACGGATTTTTGTTATTTACGACGATTTGGTATTGTAATAAATACCAACAATCAGGCGGGGGAGACAATTTTGTTTATTCAAATTTTATAATCTTAAAATGTGCAAAAAAAAAATTGATGTAATCTCTCACTATTTTAAACACATCTTTTTTTTGTCAAAAGATGTTATCCTCTACTACTGTCCCTATCTATTGTGTTGAAAATCCTTTTTTTAAATTAGGGAAAACCTGTTTTATTGAGAAATTTGTTTCTGCAAAGACTTTATTTTTCAAAAAATGTTTTAAAAGATTCCTTGATATCGTCATAAATACCAACATTCAGGCGGGGGAGACATTATTGGGACAGACAAACAAAGATTTAATTAGAAAAATGCATCTCTCGACTGATTTCTGTTATATACGACGGTTTGGTATTGTAATAAATACCAACAATTCAGGCGGGAGATACATTTTTTTAATTACCTACTTTTAACAGATTTTGTCCGTATCTAATTGAAAGTTTTCATATTTGTTTAAGATAAAAGGCCCTTTTTTTGAGAATTGTGCGAATCTGTTTTTTGATTTTGATTTTTTGCTATTTACGACGATTTGGAATTGTAATAAATAACAACAATCAGGCGGGGGAGACAATTGTATTTATTCAAAATTTAATAATCTTAATAAATACAAACAAAATAAATTCTTTACTCTTTTCTTCCAAGAGTTTACCTCACTCTTTTAAAATAAAATTGGTTTCTGTCAAATGATTTTGTCCTCTACTACTGTCTCTATCTATTGTATGTAAATCTTATTTTTTTTAAATTCGGGTAAATCCGTTTTATTGATAAATTTGTTTCCGCCAAGAGATTATTTTCCAAAAATGTTCTGAAAGATTCATTGATATCGACATAAATACCAACAATCCGACGGGGGAGACATTCCTTGATATTCGGTCAATGTCTCTCCCGACAAATTTAATAATCTCACCATTCTTTTCTGCCAAGAGTTTACCTCGCCATTCTAAAGTAATCTCTCACTCTTTAAACAAAAATAGTTTTGTAGTGCAAACCTTTTTCTGTCAAATGATTTTGTCCTCTACTACTGTCCCTATCCATTATGATGTAAATCTTACTTTTTAAATTAAAGTAAACCGGTTTTATGAAATGTGTGTCTGCCAAGAGTTTATTTTCCAAAAAAATGTTCTTAAAGATTCCTTGATATCGTCATAAATACCAACAATCAGGCGGGGGAGACATTTTTTTCATATATATTTTTTTTTTCGAAAATAGTCTATAACTGCGCCTGTGTATGCCTATACCAAGTAATACCAACCTAAATAATATAAAGAACAAAACTTATGCTGCTATTGTAAATAAATAGACTGCTGCTAAATAAAAGGGCTTCTCTCCCTATCTATTTTGTCAATCTCTATTCTCGTAGCATATTATTAAATTTCATTTAATTTATAGCATTTCATATATATTAATTTATAGCAAAATTAAAAATTCTCAAAATTACATTACTTACGAGACGTGCGGTTTTGTAAAATCAAGACCACTTTCTAGTTTATGCCATCCGACCACCATTTATGACAGATGACAGCACATTCACCCAACCAATTGTCACCCACTCACAAACACACACACACATGCCAGTTCACATTGCATCTAAATTAGAGCACTAACCGCAGAAGATGCACAAGGAGCTCCTGATAAATTGTTCGCGTCAGTGCTTAGCCTAACTAATCAGTATAGCGCATAATAATGAGGCAAAACCACGATTTTCGAAGAGGTTGTTTGCTTACACAGATATTATATTGAAAGGTGGTCTCGATGAGCCTTTACTTGAAATATATATATTATATATATCGTTTCTATATATATATAGAATATGAATAATTGTATATATTCAGTATAAATGCGATAATTCAAGTGTTAATACAAGTAGTCTTATACCTGTATATAGATATATAGATATATAATTAATTATATATATATATATTCTGCATTTGTGTGTATGTGTATGTGAATAGCTGCATTATATAAATAAATATAGTCCTCGATATATGCTTATTGCTTATATAGCTTTCATTAGATTTACTGAATTGGAACGGTTTAGTTGATCTTGCTCAAATAATTTACAAATATAAATTATATTTATATATAGTATATATATATATATATATTGTATAGGGAAATATTGGTGTGCGGTTGAATGATTTAACCCCCCTTTTGAATGTACTCTTCTCACGCGCATGCCATGCTGTATGCCAACCTCATGTCCCTTGTTTTCGGCCGTTTGGCATGTTATATTGAATATTTGACAGTTTCTGTTCGGTAATAGAATTCTGTTTTTGTGTAATTACACTAGAGAAAAATCGAAATTTAGACACATTCACGACAGTACTACTTCAAAAAATTATCAGTTTATCATTTATTTAAAGTCGTTTAGACACTACAATCAACGAAAAAAAACAAATCTCAAATGCCTTTATTATGTAATATGCCGCATATGTCCATTGTGTCTCAAATGACGCACTATCAAGTAACGTTTATTTTTGAAGTATTTTTGTATGTCTCTTTCATTTAATCAAGAAAACAAAAACACGAAAAATGTTTCAATTATGTAATATGCCGCAAATGTCGAGAGTGTCTCAAAACTCCCATAGTCAAGTAACTACTTTATGACTATGACGGAGAGTGCCTCAAATGTCCCATAGTCAAGTAATTCCTAATTTAGAAGTATTTTGTATTGTCAATCATTTTATCAAGAATACAATAAAAAAATGTCTCAAATGCCTCCTTGATATGCAATATTCCGCAAATGACGGAGAGTGCCTCAAATGTCGACCTAATCAAGTAACGGCTATTTTAGATGTATTTTTGTATTTTCTATCATTTGATCAATGAAAAAAATTAAAAATTCGAAATTTCGAGCGATATTTGGAAATTTCCGACAGTACTACTTCAAAAACCAATCTATATAAATTGTTTATCATTTATTTAATGTCGAAATAAAAAAAAAACTAAACTATGATTTGTAATAATATTAATTAGACACTACATAAACGCAAAAAAATCCTCAAATGTCTCAATAGGATGTAATATGCCGCAAATGTCGCGTGTGTCTCAAAAGTCCAATTATTGAATGACGACTCCTACACATGTGCAATTTACACATGTGTTTTGTTTTTGTCAAGCTTCCTGTGTCGCATTTGTCTTTGGCTCAAAAGTCGTACAAATTAGACTGCGCTGCCGAATACATGTGACGCAGGGAAGATTTATATAATATCGAATATGTGTGTGAGTTTAGCGCACGCTTGACAAACATTTTATAAATCGATCGTCGACGTCCTGCTAGAAGCGTATATATAGTCGCATTCATATAAGAGGGGTGTTCTCCCGGAATTGAAGAGGGAGGCGATGCGATTTCGTTTCACACCACACAAACTGTAATAACGCATATGTACACATTCACCGTAAGCACAGAGGTACTCACACACACACATACAGACAAACCTTATACTTCTGCTCGAAATCGAGCGCATATGGTGGTGAAAAACATGCGCGATGCAATAAATAAGAAGTTTCGTGAGATATTGCACATTAGATGGCTTTAGAATTGAGTTTGGCGCACGTACAGGCTTACTTATACTGGTATACATATATATACCGATATTAAATATATATATATATATATATATACATATAAAATCAGATCCTCTTGGAAAGTTTGTATACTACATGAATGAATTAAATTATTATTTGTGAGTGCGCTCGCTTATTAATTTAGAGACGAATTGACGTTGAGCCTGGCTTTCGCTCGTCACTTCCTAGTACCAGTCGAGCATATGCATACCATTTATTTATACAGTTACAGGTTTCACAGCATGCATATACGGTAAACCACACTGCAACTAATTATATTGAAGCGATAGATTCGAAATATTCCATATTATAGTTTTCAGGTGTACTTTAGTACACTTTATACTGCAGAATATACTCGAGAAGTTTTTGAGTATGTTCTCCTGTTTATATTTTAGTAAAGTGTATATATGTTGGTGATGTGAAAGGATTATTATTACTTGTGTTTCGAGGCAAATGTGGAATGACAGAGAAACACTTGAGCAGAAGAACTTTGTGCAAAAGTTATAATAACCATTTATATTAGTAAACACCATATACACTTGACGGAAATGCGGTGTTATTTTAATACAATAACAGAAATACGATAAATTTATCTTTACAGAATTAATTGTTTGAATTTGCTTGTGAAATTATAATAGCTTGTTAAATATTATTGAAATGTTGTTGTGAATGCTTTTTCCACATTAGTGAAATACCGCAATGTGCAGTGAGCGATCAAATGGTCAGTGATCCATTTACACGCATACAACCACGTGTTTGCAAGGCCACAGACCATTTTTTAAAGTTTAAAAAGTTTTTGTTCAAAGCAAACCCAAGTTTAGTCAAAAAATACGATTTTTATCAAAAAAAAAATTGAAGTTTGACATTTTTTTCTAAGTTTGGTCAAAAAAGCCTTTTTTTAGAAAATAAAAATCATCAAAAAAATATATTTTTTAAGTTTAGTCAAAAGAAACCATTTGTGTCAAAAAAAATCGAAATTTGGTCCAAATAAGACCATTTTTGTTAAAAAAAAAAATACAGTTATTTTTTTTTTGTCAAAAAAGACTATTTTTATCAAAAAAAAAATAAGTTTGCCTTTTTTTAAAGTTTGGTCAAGAAGGCAATTTTTTTATTCAGAAAAAAAATCATACTTTTGTCAAAAAAAATAAAATATTTTTATAGTTTATAGTCAAAAGGAGACCATTTGTGTCAAAACAAATTCTGGAATTTAGTCCAAATAAGACCATTTTTGTAAAAGAAAAATACTGTTAGATTTTTTTTTGTCTAGTCTCTTTTTATAAAAAAAGTTTGTCACTTTTTTTTTATTTT
>JANSTU010041469.1:0-10904 GCA_027564075.1 Bolitophila hybrida | reverse complement strand
AGTCTTTAGTTTGCGATGTGATGACTAGTCGACTTAAAAGAACAATATCGGTTAATCAGCATGGCTTTATGGCCGGTTGATCTACATCGACAAATTTGGTAGAGTTGGCCAACTATGCTATTGATATGATGGAGTCTGTAGGATCTTGTTGTTGGAGTCCCTTTCAGAACGACGAAATAATTCCGGAGTGTTTTTCTTTTTAGACTTGCTGTCGTGCCGCTTAGACGCCCCTAAGTTGCTGTCACTCTTTCACATAAACGTACCAGCTCAAGTTTTGTGTGAGCATGACTTTCTTAGAGTTAAAAGGCACAGAACTGTTATCCAGTTATGTCCACCGGGTAATATCCAGATATATATATATATATATATATATATATATACCAGCTTCGTAAAATAAGTATAACCTGACAGTTTAGCCAATAGCTCCTCGATTACTGGCAGTGGAAAAGGCAACTGAACGGTAATTTGGTTGAGATCACGATAATCCACACACATCCGGTCTTCTCCATAAGCTTTCTTAACCATAAAAATTGGTAAAGCATACGTCGAACTATTTGTGATGATTCCGGCTGCAAGTAAATTAGTAACCATTTTCATTACTGTTTCCTTTTTATCGAATTTTCGTGCACCGTGGATAATTTCGCACAGCCGCTTCAAGAGGGTTGCCTTGTTGCCAATCGTCGACATGCCGATTTCTCTCAGGCACGTCGAAGCTGCGGAACCGTCTTCTTCTTGGCTAACGTATTCATTAAGCACTGCACTAGTTTTTTTTTTTTTTTATTGCGCAAATCCCACTTCTGATCTGTCAAGAATGATCGAGGTTTGGATATTTTGTAGCGACAATACTATATTATTTATTTTTTTATATTTTTAATTTTTAGTTTTCAGTTCTAATATTTGACTGCTTTTTTTATTTACGCGAGCACTCTATATAATAAACAGTATCTATCAAAGGTAAGTTCACACTTCCTTATAATTAATATTATATGCCGTTATAACGACTATGTGATGATCTTGAATTAATAAATAGCATATTGGAAATGACATTTATTATTGACGTTGCAAAAATATGTTAACAGCATATGTTTCATTTGTTTTACTGGTAATAACATAAATATGTTTAAAAATAAATTGTTATATAGTGTTCTACAACCAAAATCATGTAAGTAAATAAAAAAAATGCATATGAACACTTAGGCCCTAACATAAGAACTAATGCTTTATATTTTTAGATTCTTTGTCAAATTCTAAGGTTTAAAACCAAAATATGAACAAATTCAAGCCTTTTACGACTGAGGAGAGTAGAGTGATAATATAATAGCGACGGCTATGGCTATATGAAGACATGGACGGATTGCTCGAAAGGTACCCTACATCAGCTAGAAAAATATTGTAAAAAGGATGCGGTTTGGTATACAGACAACGTTTTAAAGACACCAGCCTATTGGCACAGAGAGTTGTGGACAGACGAATCAATGATTAGGTTAGCCACGGACGAGCTGGAGAGGTGTTGATGAAATTTTGTCGTTTAAATGTACTCAACACACCATTAAACCAACAAGGTTTAATGGTCTGGGGATGCATATCGTCTTATGGAGTAGGCAAAATAGTAATTCTTGACGGAAAAGTTACTGGTGAAATCTCTAGTAAACTGCTTGAAGACGTTATAATTCCTGAGGGTAGACGTTTGATTGGTGACGATTTTATCCTTCAGCAGGACAACGCACACGGCTAACATTATGAAGAATTGTCTGAAAACTAATAATGTGGACATTTTGAACTGGCCACCCCAAAGGCCGGATCTATCTCCGATAGAGAATGTGAAGGCAAGTATTGAATCTGCATGGAACTCAATTACTCCAGAAGAGTGCAGATGATTTACTATGTCATTTCCTGGAAGACTTTCAACGATGTCCATACGAAATGGTGCTCATTTAAAGATATGTTTACTCATTCTTTTCGAACATAATATTTACTCATGGATTTTAATGATGTCTGTATTACTTTCTGGAACTACCAAAATTGGACTTTTTTCGTTGATCTCTAGCCAAGTGTTATAAACTAATTTAAAATATGAAAACATATATATAACAATAATTAAAAGGTCACTTTGTATATTGATTTAATATACATGCGTTAGTGTTTACATTCTATTGGAAGTAACTGTACTTATGGAAAATGGTAACAATTATTATTAATATATAATTCATAGTATGTGTATTTGTGTGAGTATGCATTTTTATGTTTTACATTACATTATTAGTGAAAACGTACTGGTGATTTTATGATCCAGCCCGATCTTTTAGTTTTGATAAGCAACTTAGGAAGATGATCATCTTTGTGCGTAAGAATAGGAATATATGGCAGTGAAGTCATGTTTGTATTGCCTTCAGTGATGTTCTTCTCTATAAATACAGTTTATATAATAATATAATATATATATATATATATATAATAATTATAATATATATCGCTGGACTTGGCATTATTGGAGACGAAGAATTCACTAGGCAAACGCAGTGTAGTTCCCAAAACCATTTCTGACGGCGTTGCTTTGATATCCCAGCAGAACTATTGGCAGGAGATCACACCATTCAGAAGTTTCATGGCACATGATGGTACTTTTCAAGGTTCGATGGAATCGCTCGATTAGACAATTTGCCATTTGTGCGCAATCCTTGTTAGAGTTTGGCTATAGTTTTAGAGTTTTGG
Source organism: Bolitophila hybrida (assembly GCA_027564075.1). Lineage (NCBI taxonomy): Eukaryota > Metazoa > Arthropoda > Insecta > Diptera > Mycetophilidae > Bolitophila > Bolitophila hybrida. Next base: position 8,192 of record JANSTU010041469.1, on the reverse strand, counting down.
ATGACTGATTTGGTCAATTTTAGAAAACAGAACTTGTCGAAATTTCTCTGGAATGTACGGTCGGACTGGGCCATTGGCATTGTCGCAATAAATTTGTTAATGTATTCAAAATAGTTTTCAGTTCATTGTCCACCTTTTGTTCGGCTGGTTCTTCTAAGGTGATGGTGTCAACTCGTGATAGAAAAACCTCAACGGAATTATCGCGCCCCGCGATGTGTCGAATACCGGTAGAATTGGAAGTATAATTTGTTTTATTGACATGGATTAGTTTTTGAGATGGAATTTGGTTTTTCACCACTTTAGGAATAAATCTGCGGTAGAAATTTATTGTGGCTAGAAATCGTTTTAACTGGTCGGCAGTTGTTGGGCAGGAACAGCTTTTGTGGTAGTGGCTTAAGTTCGTCTGTTGTGATGAGATGCCTCAAAATTTCACCTCTGTTTTACCAAAGTTACATTTGCCAATATTAATGGTGAGTTGTTGTCTCCTTGTTGGAAAACCAAACGTAAATGCTCCTTGTGCTCAATGATGTTGTTTGACGCTACGCAAATATCATCGATGTATGGCAAAAGAAAGTCAAGACCTCGGAGTAACTCGTTAATACCGTCATATACCGGAACTCAAACAAGCCAAACGGTTTCGTTATTTCTGTCTTCGGTATGTCTGACTGCTCGATGGATATTTGTTGATATACGCGTTGGAGATATATCGTTGAAAATATTTTTTTTTGTTGTAAAGTATTTGCGAGAAGTCTTGCAGAAATGGAAGTGGGTAACGGTCTGGAACAGTACGCGCGTTTAGGGCATATTAGTCATAACTAGGTCACCAAGTTCCGTCAGGCTTTTTAACCCTGTGAAATGTGTTATGTGTTGCAAGTTTCTGACGGATTAATGTGTTAATATCCTTGAATTCATTGCCTACGTCGGCATATTCAACAGAATTGATAAACGTTCTTATCGACGGTGTGTCGCTTAAGGATATTACTCCATCAGACTCTAATTTGGTCTCTGTGTCGTTGGGTCTTCCTCTACGCATATAAACTTGAAGGCCGTAGTGCTTCCAAAAATCAGCACTTAGGATTGGACACTTGACTCGAGCTATTATTGCAGTGCAGGTAGAACTGAGACATCTGCTCCCGTGTCAACTAAAAAAGTTGTATTTGGCAGACTTTGGCAAAATACTTTCAAAAAGTATTTTAAATAAAAACACCAAAATACTTTGAAAATAGTATTTTATATACTATTTGAGTAAAATACTTTTATTTCAAAATGTATTTTAAATATAAAATACAAAATACGGATTACTGAAAAGGTATTTTACTCTTTTAAATACGGAAATGGTATTTTGGGATTTAAAATACAGAAAAAGTATTTTGGTATTTAAAATACTAAAAAAGGTATTTTAGTTTTTTGAAAATACTTGTATTTTAAAATTGTATTTTGAAAATACAAAATACAAAATACTTATTTGAAAATACGAAATTCTGAGAAAATTAGAGATTCTTACTATTTGCCGTGAATAAAGACCGTTTTCAGTACAATGTTTCCGAAATATTTTGTTATGCGATTTCATATATTTTTCAAAAGAATTTCTTTTAAAAAATAATAAAATTTATATTGAATTCAGTTAATGAAATATTAATTTATTTATTTTTTAAGAAATATTTAAGACTTGTTATAGGATGCCTGCGAAATTAAGAGTTTATTATGACGTGTTTTTGGTTCTAAGATTGTAAATTTTTGGATTACTGAAGTATTTTAGTATATTGATAATAAATACTTGTATTTTAAAATTGGAATTTCAAAATACATGTATTTTGAAATAGTATTTTGAAAATACAGAATACAAAATACTTATTTGAAAAAAGTATTTTGGAAATACAAATTAGAAAATACTTTTTTTAAAATATAGTATTTAAAATACTTGTATTTGAAATACTCCCTAAGTCTGGTATTTGGTACTAGCTTTGGCAATAAAAAGCCGATTTATTACACAAGAATTGTTGCTGGTGTGCATTTTTTGGGTTTTGTCCCAGTTTTGGCGAAAAAACACACGGTTCGTGGAATTTGGTTGCATTTACCCCAAATTTACGGTGATACCAGTATGCGCAAGATGAACGATCGAAACGAGATGGTGTATTTTCCTGGAAGTTGGTCGAGATAGATTCATCTGCATGCTATCTATCTTATGAGACAGGTTTGATATCTGCTGCTGGATTGAAGATATTGTAGTGACTGGCAGCGATGGATTGGATTGGATTGTTGCCAAAATAGCGGAAACTTGTGGTGACAGTCTTTGCTGCCAAATGGTTTTGAGCATCTCACCTGTGACGTTAGCTCCTCCTAGCTGGCGAAGCTCATTAAAAAACTGACTTAATCTCGCTCTCCATGTTTCCGACAGTAATGTTGAACTTGGTAGCGTTGTTATGGCGAAGTTCGAGAACTGCAATTTGGACAAACCAAATTTCCGGTTGTTCTTGCCAAAACGGTGGAACTCGGACGGATACTCGAGCGATTTCTGTCTGAGGCTTAGAATCATCGTTTGGTGGTTCTAGATCCATGTTGACGAAGAGTACAGTACGTTACGGCAAGATAACTGTATATTTCACTGAGCGCAGAAATTACTTATTGCAATATGTAATGTTAATAGTTATTACCGTTACTTAGGAGATGGTAAAAACTTATTAGGTTTTTTACGCACTTTTACAAGAAATATTTCAATGTCCAATTGTATTTCTAAATAAATGAATATATTATACATACACCACATTACATACAATTTCTAGATTATTACTAGGATTTTTATATTCATTAAATGAAATCATACCGCACAGAATGTGTGACGTGATTCGCACTTAATTAACATAATAATAAGTCAATGGCTGTTATCATAACCTCACTAACATATATTATTATAAAAAAATAGGACTTTATCGATTTTCCAATATGAGATTTGAGTGTGTGACAAGGAATTTATATTAATATATGCTCTTTGTTTGCAGACGTGTTGAATTTTAAACTAATAAAATTATAAAAAATATGTTTCTTTTAAAATACTGTTTAAGAATTGTTACACTATTTCTTTTTATCTATACACAATCGACACATTAAAACTTGATAGTATTTCTATAGTATTCAATTCACTGTACACCAATTTAACGGGATAAAGTTAGTGCTTAAAAAATACACCTATATATACTCGTAAATATTACATATTCAAAATTCAATGACTAGAAATATTGTGAAAAAGTCGGACTAAAATCTTTCAATGACTACACCACATAACACAACTACAGTTGAAATCAGTCATGAATTGGATGGCACCGCGACGACCGTGCAAGTTGCAACTTGAAAATGCCGTCTCTGTCTATACGATACACATCTTCTAACTGTCACGTCACTGATATCGTCTATTGGCGACTTACAACACCACTTGAGGCGCTATTCGTACCATGTTTGACAGCAGCAACAAACCGAAAAATTAGAATATGTTCAAATTTTGTATGAAATTTGTGTGTTCGTTGCAAATAAATCGAGAAATAAATAGATTACAATTAAATGATTTTAAGTGTGTATTATTTTTTTAAGTTCAGAAGAACAGATTAGTTTTCTGAATATATTGCAATAGTTGTTTTACTAATAATTTACAATATTTTGTATTATTGTTTAAAATAATTATAGTTTTGGTGTTAATAATATGTGGTTATGTTTTTGTATTTACTTCTTCATAAATTGCAACCTAAGGTATTTCCGGTACAAGTTACCCTTGAAATGATCATTATATACTGTGGCCACAGTAATTAGCCCTTATAAGAAGGCGATTTTGTATATTTGCAAACAATAACAAAAATCGACCACCACGCGGCGACTCTGTCGCTGCTAGTTGCCAATAGAGTTCAGAAAAACTGACAAAGAAAGATTGTGTGAAATTATTGTTTTCTCAAATGATAATCTTTTAGAGGTGGCAGTATCACCATAGCCATAGCCGAGGATTAGCGCGTTGACTGGTTTATGGGAGGTCGCCGGTTCGATCCCGGACGGCAGAGCGAAGTGTTTTTCGAATGTAGCACTTTTAATCAGTAGGTTCATCTTGCTATTAATAACATATTTCTGCTTATTGAATTGGAATAACGAAAACTTTAATGCCACCAATTAACATATACACACGCACCCTGTATGGAACAAAAAGTGTATGATGGCGTTGATGATTCACGATTTCGAATATAAAATAGCAAGATAGTTCTCGTTTCATGGAGATATCTCAAAAATATGTAATTGTCAATGAATCCGGTGTGCTATATCGCTCACTGACCGTATGTCCACAAGGGATTACAGGATCCAATGAAATAAGATGCGGCACAAATACCAATGATCGTGAGGTCATAATTTCTGATGGAACCGAGGATGGAACAAAAACAATTGTAGGCTGACAATTCGAAAAAAAAATGTTTGCAATACTGGTAATAAATTTGGTTTGAAACATCCAACCATATACAACCTAATCATGTCTTTCAACATCGAAAACCGAGCGGACTGTCTAACTATTGATAGAACTATTTTAATACACTTGAAATTTTAAAACTTAACAATAAAAAATATTATACGTTACAAAAAATATTATTAGCGATTTAAAAGACCACTAGAGGCTTTAAGTTTGACAGCAACAAAACGCAGTATACATTGGTAATGTTCTAATTTTGTTAGAATTGGTGTACTTCGACTATAAGAACATATAAAGCAAATTTAAATATGAAAAATGTCGTTGCATATCTGTTCAGTCTAAAGAAATCGAGAAAGCAATATGTCAGAAATCTAATTCAAGCAACATTGAAATATTTTTATTTTATTAACGATTTTAATGCAATTGCAAACATTTTTTTTCGAATTGTCAGCCTACAATTGTTTTTGTTCCCTCCTCGGTTCCATCAGAAATTATGACCTCACGATCATTGATATTTGTGCCTCATCTTGTTCATGAGTAAAATTGTTCTGTCTCGTATAAGGTGTTATTTATTTAGTATAAGTATAAGTATTATATATATTTATATAATATATTAGACACACACACACACACACATACACATATATATATATTGACGTTTGCGTTTACGGGTGGTAGGTATTTGTCTGTGCGGTAATTCCAAGGTAGTTGACATTGACAGTGCGCAAAATATACGCGACCACGATTGGCGTATGACGTATGTTTGAGTGTTTGCTGTTTGTGTTTGAGACAGTTTACAGGTCCCCAAATAAGAAGTACATCTGTATCTAGAAATTCTAATTATAATAATATAACATCTGAAATGTGTAAGGTGTTTTCTTAATACGATATTCGAGTTGTTTGTTGTTTTGTAGGAATTATATCTAAAATGGGACGAAAACCAAAGTCTTCTTTGATTTTAGAAAAAAAAATAAAAAGAAAAAAAGGTTTTAAAATTCTAAACAATGTAAGTGTGCATATTTTTTATTTATGAACATTATTTATCCTATTTTGTTTTTAGTCTGTAAATGCAGAAGAAAATACTTTAAATACTAAAAATGAGGTATTACTATTAGATAAAGTACCATCCATGGAAATAAAAGATTTTTCATCTCATTCGGACATTAGCAGTCGACCACGCCGTCAGATAAACCATAAATACATAAAGAGGCGATCCTATGAGAATGACTTAAAAGTACCTGTAATTATAACAGAAGTGACAGAATCCAGTATAGCTGTTGAAATTGATACTATATCGTCTACTCCTATTCAGAAAGTAGCTGAATTAAATGAAAATCATAAAAATATTGAGATCGACATTAAAAGTACTTCAATTACTCTTGATACAAATATAAAACATAAATCTAAAAATGAAAAGCTGGAAGAATTTAACAAAAATAGAAAAAGTCAAGATGGAAATGCACCTCGCCGAAGTGGAAGACAATCTTTTAAAAAAGTCTCGGTTCCAATGAATAAAACCAATGAACATATTGAGATAAAACAACATGGTCCAACAAATGATCTACATAGTAAAAATCAGTATCAAGATTTAAAAACGACTAATGATATTGATATACATAATATAATAACTGAACAAGTATCCAATAACATTGCAATAGATAACAAACAAAATAATGAATTTATATTTGATAATGCAATAACATCTCAAAAGTCTATTGATTCAGTTAACCATGTATTTAAAACTTCAGATGTAAATAATAGTGTTGAGGTTACTATAAATGACTCTATTCTAACTGATTCTCCTGAGCTGGACAAAACCAATAATTTTTTAAATATGCATTTAAATGAAAACAAGAAAAAACAGCCTTTGACTGACGAATCGATTGTTCTTAAAAAAGGGTTAAAAGATACATGTTATAAAAATATTGACAATGATTTTTCAACTAAGTTTTTAATTAAAGACGATGAAGGTTTTCATGGTTGCAACAAGACATCCGATCAAATGTTTGCCCTTGACTTGCTTAAACAATTAGAAAACACATCCAAACCTAGACGAAAATCTGTAGGCATAAAAACTAAATTAAATACTTTCGATAAGCCTTTGATAAGAAATCAAAAAAGAATTACCCGTCGTTTTTCGACAATCGAACCAAATAATGAAATTGTCAATGTGAAAAAAACAAAACGCGACTACGCTCAAATAAAACAGACTTTTTTTAATTTGCCTCTAAAAGCTGATCAAATTAAAGAAAATGAGTTAGAATTAAATATTAGTAAAATCAAACATGCAGAACATGGTTTAATTTCAAAAATGTTTATAGAAACAGAAAAAAAATCTATTGAAAATGTACAATTGGTTCAAGATTTAGAAGATTCAAACTGTCAAGAAATAGTATCAGAAATTGGATATTCTGATGTTGAACTAACTGCTAAAATGGATTTATTAACTACCAAAACTGATGAACTTAATTATAATATTTTAAATTATTGTGCAGATTCTCAAGGTAAATAATTGCATTTAAAATAAACATTCATTTATATATTTTTTTTAGAAAATCCCAAAGGTAATAATATATCTGACTCATCTATTTCAATAACAGATCTTCTTTACAATGATTTGAATGTACGACTAGAATTGAACGAATCATCTAATTTAAATGAGTCAGCAACACATGAATATGTTGCCATCAGAAAAAATGTAGATGAAGATGACACGAATATTCGACGATCTGGTCGAATCAAAACCATAACAGAAACAAAACGTAGATCACACGGATATGGTCTTGTTAGAGATAAAGATAGATATATGGCAAACACTGATCAACATAATGTGGACGATTTTACACAATTGACTTTGTGCCCGAAAAAAGCAAATAGTATAGATACAAGAGATACACTTAAGAATTTATGTGAAAAGAACCAAGAACAAATTGAAAAGGAAGCAAAGGAACGGGAACAGGGTCTTAGTTTATTCGTTCAAATTGTAGATAATGAATTTAAATCCGAACGTAATATTAGCAAAGAAGCTAAAAAGATGACATGTGATTGCTTTTTAACTAATTCAGAAATAGAAAGAGGTGAACTTGGTTGCGGAGAAGATTGTCTTAATCGTTTGCTTATGATAGAATGTGGCGTAAGATGTGTTATCGGCGATCGGTGCACAAATAAACGTTTTCAGAAACGCATGAATTCTGAATGCACAATTTTTAAAACTGATAAAAAGGGTTTTGGCATGAAATCTGTTGGAACAATACCAGCTGGCGAATTTATCATGGAATACGTCGGTGAGGTGCTAAATAGTAAACAATTCGAAAAACGAGCTCAAGATTATTCCAAGGATAAAAATAAGCATTACTATTTTATGGCCTTACGAAGTGATTGTGTTATTGACGCAACTGGTAGAGGAAATATTTCTAGATTCATTAACCATTCTTGTGATCCGAATGCCGAAACTCAAAAATGGACCGTAAATGGAGAACTAAGAATAGGATTTTTCAGTACGAAAACTATTTTTCCCGATGAGGAAATTACATTCGACTATCAATTTCAAAGATACGGGTAAGTTCATCTTTTGTAGTTTTAAAATTATTATAATTTTGAAATTTATTTTTATAATTTGTATTTTCTTGTACATTGTTTTAATTGACGCGTATGTGTATACGTTGCATTTTTTTGTAATTTTTTTTGCTAGATTAGATATGAGTTAAATTCTCTTTTTCTAAAACTCGAATTTATATTACTTCTATAATAATTA
>JANSTU010041458.1:0-10906 GCA_027564075.1 Bolitophila hybrida | reverse complement strand
TGGGAGGTTCTTTTGCATCCACCGTATAGTCCGGACCTCGCACCAAGTGATTACCACCTCTTTCTGTCCATGGCGAACGAGCTTGGTAGTCGGAAGTTGCCCACAAAAAAGGCCTGTGAAAATTGACTCTCCGAGTTTTTTGCCAATAGGGAAACGAGCTTCTATAAGAGGGGCATTATGAAGTACGCATCTCGTTGAACAAAACGGCGCATATTTGTCTTAAATGGGATGTTTTTAACCAATTTTATGAATAATTTAAAATTGAATAAAAATACCGCAGGACTTTTTTGACACCCTATTACACAAACAAGCAAATACAAATACATACTCATTGTACAATACAATACATTGTATAAAATGCAAGAAGTTGACTTTAGCTATCTGTAGTCACAGTGGTGTAAAATGTTATATCGAGAGTGTAAGGAAACTTTATACTTGTTTGATTGATGGAGTTTGATTTATAGAACATATTGATGGAAGGAACTGACAACTTTGTTCAAATAAGCAATGTTCGTTCTGGCTAATGCTAATGTCATCCACTCAGCTATCAAAACGACCGATTTTAAGACTGTATATACCATACTCTAACCATACTTCGGCCAATTGAACAAATTAGTAATTAAAATCCTTAAAATTGGCGGATGAACACAAGCCCAATTCGGTCAAATAGAACTTTTGGCTAAAAGGCCAAATAGCTAATTCTACTCATCGATCCCCCTGAAAGACTAATTTTAACGAAATTAGGAAGCATCTTTCTAACCTCATTATTTTTTATTGAGGTCGGTATCATACACCTATGGTTCTATACAGTATATAGTATGTTAATTGATAGCATCAATGTCCCGTTTTTCGAAAACAATAACCAATTTTAGAAATAGAATATTAATAACAAGAAGAAACCACCATAAAAGGTTCTAGGTTCAAAACTTCTCAATTTAAACGTTTATTTCATAATGCCTTATTAAAACAAATTACAGTTTAGTATTAAGTTAAACATATAACAGTTTCATAGTTTCTATTTATTTTATGTCATTATGCTGTATAATTATTATATAATAATATAGTTTATGTATAATATATTAAATATTAAATGGTATTTGCCGAGCACGTATTTTCTGCTTTGTTGTCTCTGTACCGGTAGTGGTATAGAACAATTGTCAGCCATTTTATTAGTGACTTGTTCTTTTTTTTAAAAAGCGCTACACATTATTCCGCCAGCAAAAATGAAATTATTTTTTATTATTTGTATTGTTTTTTTTATACTTTAATTTTGTTAGTGTATAATGTAAATGTATAACAATTATGTATATTCGTAATTTTGTCATTCCGCTTGGGTTTTCGGGAGGCTCTTAGAGTCCTGCTTGAGTTCTCTTCGTAATTTCTGTTTAAATATGTATCCTTTTTATTTGGTAATGTATTTCAAATGTTTTTTTTTTAAACAATAAAACATATTTTTGTGATCTCATCAAATGGCTGCCTCCCTAACATAGGGGGCAGCTAACTGTATTTGAGACATCCAATTTATATGTGCAATTTCCCAACATTTCAGGATATACTTTAAGCTTGCACTCTGTTTTACAGAGAATATCCCGAAACCTCAGTGAGTATGCATACATATTTTAAATAGAAATATTTGATACATTTTATTATATATTAGATAACATCATTGCGGGCGCAGGCACTTTAAAAGTTACACATCCATTTTTGTTTGCTCGTTTATTTATATGTAAAACAAATAGAATTTGTGTTTATATATTATATTTTTTTTTTTTTTATTGCGATTGAATTTTTCTTTCGAGTATTAAGTTCTCCGGAAAAACAGTGTGTGTGTGTTTGTATGTAATTTCTGTATTTTTTGGTAAAAAATCTCTAAAATCCTGGTTAGCAGGGTTTATTGTAAATATTTACATTCCACCTGTGTTTTTCTTAAAAAAAATGGTTTTGCGTTTTATATGATTCAGTAATTATGGTATATATAAGCTTATGTGTGGGGAGAGGATGATTTAGTGATAAGGAAAATTTCTGATTCCGATATGCTGACAAAATACTTTAAAACGTTTAATATTTGTTCGAATTGGAGGATGGTTTTATAACGATTGATCATTTTATTGAGGAACCGGAATATTTTATGGTGGCACATCACATTGGATCCTGTAATCCATGGTGGGACATAGGGCCAGTGTGCTATATCGCATACCAGTTTCATTGACCATTACGGGTTCACACGACTGGTTACCGATGGTTAGGAGTCTTAATTTGCCCTGACGCGACTCTATCAACTTTGCATATATTTTTTTGATATCTTTCTGCACCGAGATCTATCTTGCTATTTATATTCGGAATCGTGATTCATCAACGCCATCATGTTAATTGATGGCATTAATGTTCCGTTATTCTAAATCAATAACCTATTTTAGAAATAGGTTATTAATATCAAGAGGAACCTAGTGATTTAATGTGCTACATTAGAAAAACGCTTCGGTATGCCGGCCAGGATCGAACCGGTGACCTCCCATAAGCCAGCCAACAAGTTAACCCACTTGGCTATGACTATCGTTATGGTGGTATAGTTGTCTAAAAAATGGTGCAAAATAAATAATATTAAAAAGTTTTAATTTTATTTAAAATTTGGCTTTAGATAACCCTCATATATTTTATTCCAATAAAATAGACTGAAGATGTTTTTATTGATGATGATGCCTAGCGACGCATAATGAAGCCAAATACAACCATGATCAGTGAAGCAATCTCCATTATAACATCTATGAAGAATGTAGCCTTTGACGTTTTTGCATATAGAGCTATAATTCACAAAGTCTAAGCTTTTGCGATAATTTTTAAACCACTATGTTCACTGTTTTTTTCTAATAATGAAAATAGTTAAGTTACTTCACAACCATATTTCATTCTTCTGCTTTTTGTTTTCTTACATTATCCGGTATGCCAAAATTAAAGTAAGTTTTTTTTAATTTTGTGACAAACAAGAGAGTTTGCCCGGTATTGTATGGTATTTTAAAATGTGTATTTGAATTAGATAAGACGAAGAAAATATTTACATAAAATTAGATTAAAACAAGCATGACGTTCAAGTTGATCATATCCATCTTTCTATATAAATCGAAAATCGACTTTTAGATGAGGTAGTACATCGGTACTGCAATGTCGAGCCTTCCCAGAAGCTTTACCTTATGGCAGGGACCCACGTACAACCTGGACAATTCGGTTTAGTTTATTGTGAAAAGCAAGTGGTGCGATTCCGGTTGAATGCTTTGGGACTTTGGGAATACCCGTTTCTAAGCATGTGCAGGTTGCTATGGTTTTCAAGAACAATAAGTTGTATTGGTCAACCATGCCAACCGTAGGGAAGTCATTAAAATATGCGTTAATACATGAGTCAGGGGCTAACAACGTTATCGTACTCGTTGCCTGACCGTAGTGGCTGCGGCAAATCATCTAAGCATCTAAGCTCATCAAAAACATTGCTTAATTGTGAGTGATGTGAGTAGAGTCAGATAAACTTAAAAATAAATATAAATTCAATTTCAATTGTTTTAGGTAATTTACGGACCGAACAATGGATAAAATAAAACCTCCCGATCGAACAATCGAAAAAGAAGCAGGGATTCTTTACGCGTATTAGCGTATTACCAACTTTAGACTGGATGTTGAATATTTTGGATATTTTGTCAGTGATATCAAGATTGTTTTGGTTTGGTAAAGGGTATTAGGTATTAAATTGTAGCTGCAATAAATTCCCACCTTATGTATAAATCCGACCTCCTTCTAAAGGGATATGGTCAAACATTTTTACAAATGTTACGCCAATGTTTATGTTTTTTTATATTAGACAAAATATGCAGATGAAATATGGGCCCCTATTGCGTAAAACGTTACCGTAACGATAACGTAACGTTTACGAAACGAATGTGATTTACGTTTACGTAGCGATATTATATTGCCGAATACGTTAAGCAAAAAAGGTTACTGCGTAATTGCTTCTGTCAAACACATACGAATTAATATTAGAAACAAATTTTCTTAAATATAACTTTCGATTTTTAAATGTTTTACATATTTAATCGTTTATTCAACTGCATTTATAAGTATAATCCATTATTATGGCTGTTATAAAGAAGAAAGGCAGCGATTTTTTTATTTGTTGAAGCGGATTTATTTTAAAAATGTATATGAGACTTCGGAGGGAGATTTGGAATGCTAAATGCATTTGATGATGGTCATAGTCCAGCTTTTGTACGTTGAATTAAAACGAGATTGCGCTTCTGTAACTGAAGATTGGAGTAAGCATTTTGGAGTTTGTTCATTATCAACAACGATCAACGAGTCAACGACAACAATTCTCGGAAGTTGCTAATAAAAGTGGACATTTTAGAAGATCTCTCACCTGACAGTGGTGTCATGTTTTGGAGAACAGGGACAGGGACACTATAAATCGGTTACTCCCAAAAAATGATAATTAATAATAATAATTTCCGTGTATAAATTTGACGTAATAACGGTTTCGATTTTTTTTTTATTTTTCTCGGTATTTACCAATTTTTCATATACATATTTATAAAATATATGTCAAAAAATGCACAGTAACTTATTACAACTTTTTGTTTCATACATTGTAACAATATCGGATGAATCTCCGATTTAAAATTAAAAAAAATATTTTTTTAAGGTGTGGAATATTTAACACTGCACCAGCTTACGGGAGATTTTAAGTTTTCTAAGAAAATATTTGTTTTTTAAATACTTTGGGGAAATTTGTTTCCTAATAATGTATTATCAAATTTGTTATAAATGTCAATAACTCGAAAACGGTGAGTCGTAGACAAATTTGCTTGAATGGTAGATTAAATTACCTTTAATTTAAAATAAAATCCACCCCGATCGGATGTTACGATGAAAAGGTATGACATTTAAGGGTCATTTTGATAATAAATATAAACGGTACATCTCCGGAATGTTAGGATAATATTGGTAAACTACAAAAGGGCAAACAACCCCCAAAAATCGTATGTAAAATATACAAAATCTTGTAGAGATTTGAATTTAAAATACATTCATTTGATAGAATAGCAAAAAAAAAATTATTTTATGATTTATTCAAATGGTAGATTTCAAATAAACCACCCACTACCAAAATAAACACTTCAGCGTGGGAATGATACCCCATGGTGTGCTATATAACAACGGCTCAACGGCCGTATTCCAATGCAAAAATAATGCCGGGAAATAGAATAAAGAAAAAGTTTTCATGTGACTGAAAATAGGGGTAATTTCACCATTTAAAATTATGCACGGAATATATCTGAGTAGAGTGTTGTAATTTTGTGCAATCGCTAAACTACCCCCGAGAGCTGCTTACGCAACGCAAAACCGCCAAAAAGTTATTATAGCATTTAGAGCCCAAACTTAAAAGCTCTCTTTAAAAAAGCTTTCAGTGAAAACGAAAAATCCACTGCAACCGATCAATTAAGATTAATTCTAAAGGTAGCCCCGGCTGAAAAATGAAAATTTCGCCCCGCCAAATGTATTTTAAAATGTGTATGTGCAAAAAAGCAAAACAAGTTATCTGCTAGGAGTCTAGAAACTTGTCTTGCTCGACAGCTATCTCTAATGATTTTCCAAAAATCAAACGATTTTCCCCGTAAAATTCTCTAAAACGAATAAGCCACGCAGCTCGGCCTGCGGCCTCGTGCTTGCATGCCGCTTATAAAACAGCCTGTTCCTCAATCGCGATTCAAACAAAAATTAAGATTTTACTAAAAACCATTTTTTTCAAAAACCTCCACCAAATCAATGATGATTTTTATTTTATTATTTTTACTGATGAACTTACTGGTAATTCAGATTTGACCATAGAATTTTTAAATCTTAAGGAAAATATAATTTTGAGAAAACATCAAGCATGTGTTTTCCATCAATTCTAATCAGTTGAAAACATTGGTATGGAACAATCGAAATTTGAAAAATAAATCCAACACAATATTTGTAATATAATTAATTATGTATTGAACAAATGTTTTTAGACAAGATTCCAATCTATTCAAAAAAGAAAATAAAAAACCGGTATATTTTTAAATTCATTCAAAATTTATTTAATATCATCACTCCATAAAATGTTTTTGTTGTTGACAATTTAAAATATAAAAAAAATAGTTGCTAAAATCCATCCATCAGAAACAAAAGCACCTATTTGTTTGAAGGCCCCGATGTGTTTGGGATCAAAAATGTAGGATAGTGTGTGTGTGATGCTACTTATATGTGTGTAAGTCTTTGTCTGTATGTGCATGCGAAACGGAGTGATAAGGATCTACCAGCAACGGCCGTATTCTACTAAGCTCTCATTGAGGCGTTTTGACAGCTCAGTTACCTTTAATATTACTGTCCTAAATACTTGTTTCTATGTTTTTCTTTATGTTTACATTATGTTATGAGACACGCATTAATTAAATTTAAAAATGTATATTAATGAGAAAGTTAGCGTTAGGTCACTGAGCCGCGACTCAATTTGACATTTAGTAGAATATGCCTATAGGTCATTTTGCAAAAAAAAACAACAACAAAAAATTGTAATTCTCAGTGCCAATCACAATTTAATCGACAAAAAAACATTTCAAATAATTTGTATCTGTATTTCTTTTTTTCAGGTTGATTTACAATTATTTTTTCTTCTCTTGGTTTTTTTTTAAATAATAATTTAGCAGAGGCTACAAAACAGATTTCCACTTGAAAATGTATATTCTCGTTTATTTAAGTTATTGTAACATTTTGTCTAATATAATCTATACATATTTTCGTGTAATTTCATGAAATATTATTATGTGTGTGTGTTTTTTTGTTGTTTATTCTGAGTGTTTGTATGTGTTTATGTGTTCACTATATTTATTATTGAATTGAATATTTTGTGTGTATTGTGTATATTTTTTAAATAAAGCCACGAATTTAGGTTAACAGTGTTATTTTCTGAGTTGCTCTGGCATCGGAGCCGGGAAAACAATTAGCCTTCCAGGATCACTGCAAAAAAGACAACAAAAGAAAACTTGGGCACTTGTAAAGTTATTCTTTTTTATATAAACAAAAAAAAAAAAACAAAACAAAATTGTTCTACAACAGAGTTATAACAACTACTCTAGACACTATATGTTTTCTTTTTAATATATTATTTTTTATATAATAATGTATATATGTTTTAATTATTTTTTTTAATATATATATATATTTATACTATTAACAATTTTTATACCGTAATAATTAATATTTTTTTCTTCTGTATTTGTATCTATGTATATTTATACAACTATTATTATAAACAACACCTAACCATTAAATAAAAAAAAAGAATTTTTAAACATTTCGTGCGTAGAATTATTGTGTTTTTTTTTGTATATGTGTGTGTGTGTGTCTGTATTGGTGTGTACGCATTGAAAACAAAAACATAATTACAATAAAAACTATTGATGCAAGTTAGGAGTTTTAACGATTTACTGATTTACTACATGTCCTAAATTTTCTAAATATTGTTTATTTTTTTTTTTAAATTTAAAACTACGTTTTTCTGTGTTTGTATGCACGTGTGTATAATTATGTGTCTCAGTATGTGTAGTTAGGATCAACTGTTCTAAAGTAAATTCAGCTGTTCTGTTTTAATTCTGTTCAAAACTAAATTAGCGGTAACGATTTTCTGTATTGTATTTATTTTTAAATTTATATTTTGTAATTATTCGTCTGTGTTACTTATCTATGTATACTAATAACTACACTAATCAGGCTACTACAAAACTAGTAAAAACTAAATTATTATTGTATATGCGATGCGGTTTTCTCTGAAAAATGGGTTATTTTTTCATGAAAATGAAGGCGTTGAAATTGTTGTATATATTATATATAATATGTTTTGTATGTGTAATTGTGTAAGTGTGATTTCATTGTGGGCGGTTTTCCTCGCTATTTAATTATGATAAGCTGCCGAAATATAATGATCTACTCGTTTTTCTATTTTCTTTCTATTTTATGAATGTGTGTGTCTATGTTTGTTGTAGGTGTGTGATGCGATGCTCAGAATCTCAGGATAGACGGGATCGATCTTGAACGTATCATCGTCGGCGGAAAAATCCCGCTGAAACTAATAATAAATGTCCACGAACGCTTAAAAACGCAGAAAAAATATACAAAATTATGTGTGTATGTATTGGGTGGGGTATTTTCAGTTTTTCTTCCTGGCTCCTGTGCTCTATCTCTGTTCTTGTTTTTGTAATCGCTATACCTGGCTCACTATGTGTGTATGTGTGTATCTAGAAATCTTGAATTCTAGACTATGCGCAACCTACCTCCAATTTGGCTTTAAAGGTTCTAAAAATATGGTTCGTTCTAAACAGAGGACATTGCGTATTTTATTTTAAATGTTTTTTTTTCTTGTTGATTACGTATAGTGTGTTAGTTTGTCTCTCGATTGTTTAAATATTACTTTATATAAATTAATTTCGACTATTTACAATTGCATATTCGTTCAGACCCGACCGCGTGGTTAGGGGATGAAAGAGAAAATTAACTAGATTTTATTATTGTGTTTATCCCTTTGCTGCGAGCATGTGTGGCAGAAAGCAATAAACTAAATATATAGCGAAGCTCCATTGCATGTGGCTTGGCTAGATCTAGATGGGCACACATTCTCGCTATACTTTATGTATATATATATATATATATCGATTAACAAACACTTTAATCTCTACACAATATCCTCAACACAGGGTTGCTCACGTTTTTTTTTGTTGTTTATTTAATTATAGTTTTTGTATTTATTTTGCTCATGCTATGTTTTTGTTGTTGTTGTGTGTGTGTGTTAAAGTTTTTTTTATAAATATAATAACTAAGTTTGAATCCGACTAAGGAGCGCTGCGCGTAGTGGCTTGTTTTGATGTTGTTCGGGATGAGGTTAGGGTTTTTGAGCAGCTCATCTGTATCTCTCTCTTAATACACACTGATGTGGGCACGTGCGGAGGGATAAGGTACAAACAACAAATTTGAACTTTATTTTCTAGTAGCACGTACTATATCTGTATATATATATATAAATATAGTGGGAAAAGCACTTGCGCGCAACATCACACTTCCGGGCAGAAGGGGGGAGGGAGGGACTGGCGTTGGGTGATTTACACGTCCTGGTACTTGGACAGACGTGCTCTCAGCTCCATGTTCTCCTGCTTCAGTTGCTCCAGTTCCTGGTGCAATGTTGAATTCTGCAATAGGACCTTTATACAATAATACTTTAACAACAGTTCTTTTGACCAAAGCGAGTAAACACAAAAATTAACCTCTTTCTCTAGGTAGCGGGCGCGCATCGCGATCTGGTTCTCTTTCTGGCGTCGGGCGTCTCGCGACCGTTTGGCGGCGATGTTGTTCTTTCGTCGTCTCGCCCAGTACTTGTCGTCCTTAAGTTCATCTGGAACAAATTGTTTTCTTGACTTTTTGATCATAGGCTGAGGTTTCAATTCTTCGTCTGAGAATGCGCGTGTACGTGGATCAAAATCTCGACCCGATGAGGCAAATGAAAACGCTGCAATATCAAAAACTAGGGTTAACAACTGTTCTGGTGTATAAATAGGGGTCTCGGGATTGATTTTTTTGTTTGTTTGTAAAAATGGGCGGCCGTTGAGTGGTGCTCGCGCAGCAGAAATGTTTTTTAAGTTTTGTAATCGAATGATCTATTTTTTTTGTTCTAATAAATATTTTCTATTTAAAAATAAATTTCTTAAACTTTTCGAGACCCGCATATAGCGGGGGGAAGGTAGCAGTGGTGTGTGCGAATTGTTGAATGGTTATGGCCCGATACTTACAATCTTAATTAGATTAAGAAGTACTCCCTCTATATAAATTCCCAAGAATCATCGAGTTTTGATTAAGATCCAAATAGCACGCAAGTTCTCAGTGTATCGTCGTTCATTCTCCATATCATTTTTTTTTGTGTATATTGACAAAATACAAAGTCAACCCATATAGAATTTTAAAATAGTTAGATGAAAATTAATAAATAAAAATAAAAAAATCAAACCATAACGCTTCAAAAAATCGTTCATCATTTCTACCTTCCCGGAAAAAAAACATTTCTCTCGGGTTATTTTTTTTTTTCGTTTTTATCATTTATTCTATTTACAATTGATAAAACACATTTATGTCTCAAATTGCCCGATTAAATTATTATTATTTTTTAAAAATTAAATTACATTTAAAAATGGAACCTACTTGATTCTGCCGGTGATGGTGGATTTATCGTTTCCGGACTGACACAGTCGGACGGTGATGGTGAACGTTCGCGTTTTGTGGTTATGTGGCCGAGTCCAAGGAGTCCGGCCGAATGTCCCAGTGAATCGGAACGGTGGCCAAGACCCGTCGAATGAGCCAGATGCGAACCGGGCAGACCATCGGGGATATTGTTTTCGGACAGAAATTCGTCCAGGTCAGCGTACTACAGGGTAACAAGTAAATAATAGCATAGGGTGGAGCATTAGATAAAGTTATTCATATATATCTAAAACTTAACTTTTATTGCCTAACATTTTCTTTTAAATGGTAACGTATATAATATATTTTATTTCATTAACCTGTCATTATTCAAAATATCTTAAGAATTTCAAAATCCCACGCATGCACACATACACTCATATACAAATCAAATTAAAAACAAACAACATTTTATGTCAGAGAGTGTCCGAAATTCGCGTTCACGTCCGCGACGCATGCGTTACTACGTTTGCCAACACAAATCTTTGCGCACTCGCTTATTTTACTCGAAATAGATATAGTATAGGTATATTAAAACACCAAAATATATAAATACATATTGTGCGTATGCATATATATGTGTGTGTATAAATGTAAATAGTCTATTCTATTTTTC
>JANSTU010041447.1:0-10908 GCA_027564075.1 Bolitophila hybrida | reverse complement strand
GACTCGAATTTGTCCACCAATCGACGGATAGTCGACTCGGCAGGACGATCATCGCGACCGTAAAACGGGCGAAGTGCTCGGAACGTTGCTCGAACTGAAGACCCATTTTCATAAAACAGTTTAATGATTTGCACGTGCTGCTCGACACTGAAACCTGCCATGGTGGTTTGGTAGGACGGAATGAATATAACACACTGCACTTGACATCTGTCACTCAAACAACATGGCCGCAATGAGCTGTCAAAGCCTTTATAAACGAAAGCTTCTCATGATAATTCGTGATGCATGTATTTACAATAGTTGGCAAGACGCTGCTAGGGAAGTGTTGAGGAATATTTTTGCGGCCGCAGCACCAGTTCTAAATTTAAAATGTTGCCTTGGACAGGATTTGATTCTTAGGTACATGGATGACAACGATCTCATACAAATGGCATCTTTGAAAAAAAATTGAAACACATTAATTATATTTTGGTAAAAATTGTTTTTTATAAATGTAGTTATATTTTTACTGTCTATTAGGTGGCGCTGATAGCAGTACTCTGTCTAAATAAATGTATAACCTCAATTAACGATTACGATCTAAAGTTGCATAAATAATAAACTACAATAAGAATTTAAATGAATATATGTGTTTTTTTGTTGTAATCATCATTGTCATAGAGTTACCCTATAATTCGCCCACAAAAACGTCCCCTATCGTTTATGTAAAACCTATAGTGCGCATCCATTCTGAGTACGCAGTCATCCGTGCATTGAGGCTGCGTACGCTCGAAGACGTTAACAAATTATGCCTTTTCCGGATGAAAATCACTCTCACGTCCGGCAAAACAAGAAAAAGTTTGGGATTTTTATAACATTCTATATATATAAACATATTTCTGTGTGTATACATTGAAATACGATCTCGATTCTATACAGCCAAAAAAATACGTATTATCTCACAGAACATATAGAATTACCCTCTTATAATCATAAACGCACTGTATATTAACTTAGGCATGAACGGCCGGACTATAAATAACCAATGGACATTAGATGCGATTCGCCTAATTCAATCACAATACCCATAAGATATTAGAAAGTCAATAACGGATGTCCGGTGAAACTCCCTGCCGCGCGTCACACTCAAACTCGTGATTTCAATACTCTATTAATATAATATAATACAAATATTATTTTCGGAAAGAGATATACTCTATTATAAAGATAATGCTCAAAATTATTCGGTGACTATTGTTCCGGATAGGAATTTGATAATGCTTTTGCATTTACGATTTAGTTTTATAACATATGTTATATTTGTCATGTATGAATCACATTTAACATTCACACATTCACATTTATGACAACACTAAAACAAATTATTACATTTTTTAGTAAAATATATCAATAAAAGAACGCAGATTTATAGAAATTAATCATCTACGTAGAAAAAAACGCACCTTTTTCAATTTGCTGCTAGGTTTGCTGTGATGTATTTTGAGTTTGACTTCAAACATCAAAAGGGCAACTCGCCAAAAAAAATCACCACACTCTTACTTACAACATGGTATGAATACAAACAATGTACATTGTATCTGTATAAACCTTATGGAAGATTGTTTTTGGTCCAATTTAAACACAAATATTTAATAATATATCGTAAGTACAAAGTTTTTACTAATGATAATTCAAATTGCATTATAAGAATATACTTTTTTTTGAAATTATATCGATATATAGTCAACAGGTACAACAGGTCCACATTGTAAAAGCTATTGAACTGTCACTGAAGAAAAAATACACCTCATCGATGACAAATCTGTGTAGCGATTCTGTGCATGGGACAACTCAAATCAAGCGTGTATATCGTGTGCCTTAAAAATTGCATATCGACACGATCAGTTTTTTTGTCGAATGTTTTGAAAAATATATGTCAATGTCAAAAACATTTACAATAATAATAATATAATACAAACTAATTAAATTCAATACGCTGAATAATAATTATTAGTATTATACTTATATTCATGTTATTGTTATTATTTATTTATATTTACGACACATATAAATACAACTAAACAAGTAAACAATAATAATACCGCAATAATTGTGCAAGCAGTACCTCCCGATGTTGTGACAGAAAATAGTTGCTTCATAACGCACGTACAAAACATTTGGAGTGCGTTCCAAAATAGTTGCTTGATTTCAATGTGCACAGAATCTCTACCCTGATATAACTAATAAAAACCTGGTAATCTCCAGGTATTCCTGTGTATATGGCAGCACTGTTGACGATCATTATACTTTTACTTTTTTGTTGTACTGGTTGGTCGCTTCTTGCCCTCCATGTGCAGTGTGTAGTGGACAAGTGCTGCACGCTCGTGGCATAATTGGAGAACCATGCAAAAGTCACCGCCTGTAGACGATACTGTCTTAAAAGAAACTTTTAGGGTTTTATGAAACTTCTTTATTTAAAAGGTAATAAAATAGCAGTAAATATATGTTTTTTTCTGAAATAACTGCGTGATAACTTTTTACCATCAAAAATGAAGTTACATCAGCATATTTAAAAAAAGAGAGTTTTTTTAAAGGAAAAGTCCATTGAGAGTTAATAGTCCCTATAATCAACATCTTTCTGAATATGGTCTCAGGAGAAACCCTAAATTTAGTAAAAATAGGATCGAATAAAAAAATAGATTATGTTTATTCCATTCTTCTTCTATCTCGCTCTAGCGAAAAAATAAAAAAAAAATCGATATGATGATTTTGATTGTTTTTTTTTACTTTCCAAATAAATAAAATTAAAATGGAGTAAGAAGTTTATGCGGATGTTTACAAAAAGATTTGAATTATTAAGACTTATATTTAAATCATACAACTCCCCATTTCCGAAGAAGCTGTTGAACAAACGTAGGTGTACCCGTTTGAGTGTTTTGCTGATTTAGAGGGGAGTTGAAAATCTGAAATACAAATCATCGGCTCGATCGTTGCCCGGGAATACCGCTGTGGCAACGTTATCGATGTTTTACGGGCAGTCTTTTTACTGGCTGCGCTGCACACACGAATAGTTTTTTGGTCGCTGTCAGAAGTGTGGCAACGTTGCAGCCGTTGTCTCTGGTATAAATGATGAATAAAACTGGCGAAAGCGTTTAACCTGTCCTTTATGTCAAATAAAACAGCAGCAGGCCTCAAAGAAATTTATTAATTATTGCGTCTGGTGTTCGAATGGCCACAATTTGGCAATGACAACTCCTCACTCTCCTCTTTATTATATATATGGCCAAATGGCTCATTCGCGTAAACGAGTATATACGGTCAAATAGCTTTTCGGATAAAAAACAATTCGTTATATTTCATTCGTGCAAGTAGAAGTCACTATTGGGTTAAATTGGCCATTCGTCCAAATGGCATTTCGACTTATTGTTTTTGTCCATTCGGTCCGTCTTATTCAAATAATTAAAAATATTTTCGTTCAAATTTGTCCCGAACTGTGAATTTCACGAATTATACACGAAACGCTGTATGGCAGGTGGCAGCACGTGCTTAACATTTTGGGGACGTTTTCATCACTCTTTGTGTTTTACCAACAATCGCTCACAACCTTCCTCGGCTCTTCTAGCTGCGCGTCCGTCCCTTCTAGCTTTTTTCCGTTGCCTTCTGGTCCATCTTTCTCCATTATCTTTCCCTTACAAATTAGTAAGTACTTTACCATTGCTCACCATCAATACTATGCCACAAGTGTTTTCAATTGATACCCCACGCCCTCACACCTTAATCCCTATTAATGCGACTTTTACTTACATGTTTATTAAACTGATGGCCGTTCATCTCACCCCTTGTGGGATTGGAGCCAGTGAACGATACTGCATATGTAAAATGATTGCATCAATGTTCCGTTAATGCAAATAAATAATCTAGATAAAACTACGTATATTTAAAATGTAGCATGTCGAAAAATGCTCCGATCTACCGAAAATCAAACTGGGTACATCCAATCCACCAACGCATTATTCCACTCGGTTAAGGACGTTCTCTCACCCCAATTTGTATTATTGTATTTCAGAGTTAAGAGTCTTTGTAATTCAAATAAACAATAATGGTTGCTTAAGGTGGCTTTTTTCAATATCTTTATATGTGATCGATTTTAAAAGCATACTTTATTTTATATTTTGCCTTAAACCATGACCTCTAAAATACCTTATCCTATTTCCGTGTTTTTATGGTTTTTCTTCTTTTTTTCACTTGGTATCGTCATAAACAACAATGATCAGATGAGTCTTTATTAATTATAATGTTTTTACACAACATAAAACCACCACATTCGGATAAGCCTTCCTTTAGGATTTTACAAATTATAAAAAACCAATCTGTATATGTTTTTTCTTCATTTCTTCTTTTCACTTGGAATAAATAACAATAAACAACAATAATCAGGCGGGGGAGACATTTTTCCTTTATTGTTGACTACAAATTGGCTCCTCCGCCTGATAATTGTTAGTTATGATACGAAGTAATCTCAACGAAAAAAAAACTATAAAACATACGAAATAAACTATCTTTCATCTTAATATTAACATAAATAAGCCAATATTCAATACTTAATATACTTTGCTCAATAACTTATATAATATTTTTATGATTTGTTTTATAAAAAATAACTATGGAACTCAATTTAATTCCATTGCATTATTTTATCATTATTATTTAAATATAAAATAACCACAGCAACTATATAATATAATATACTATAATAATTATGCTCCATAGAGTTGTCCTTTCCTTTAATTTCCATATTTTTTTAAAAAAAAATCTATCATTTTGTGTCTGTATATAATTATACATATAAATAATCCATTGTTTTGTTTTTTTATTGTAATATGAACGCAGTACAAATATTTTAAAATATCCATAATATATTTTTTTCTATAATTTGAGATTGTTTACTCATAACCTATAAAAAAATCATCACATACATCCTTATTTTCTTTCTAGGAAAACCGTTCGAAATTATAATGTCATCTCCTCTTTTCTTTCCTTTATAGATTTGCATAAATTGGTCAGTTAGTGTGCTCGCTGTACGGAAAAAGCGATCCTAAATAAAAAAAAAATAAAACACTGACAATAGTTTGGACACGCGAGACATTCAGACCAAACCTAAAAAAAATAATAGATAAACAATAAAAAAAACAGATAGAAATTCGTAGAAAATCGAAAATTCTCGAAAAGAACAAGTCATCTGAATTTGATCCTAAAAACCACAAAATAAAATAAAAAAAAAAAACGAATCCACAAAGAAAATCGAAAATAAATAAACAATCAGACGCGAACCTAATGCCAAATTTATAGTGTGTGCTGTTTTGCAAGGCAACTCACACACCCACACACAAACACAAACGAAACGAAACTAAAATTACATCATCTCTTCATCCAAAACCATAAACCAGTTCATCAAAATGATGGGCACTATGCCTCCAAGGTATATTTTTTTTGTTATACATTCTAACGCTTTCATATATTCATCTAAAAGCCATCTTCATGTTTTCTGTTTTTATATCTTTGTATTTTAATATACTATATATAGCGATATTTTTGTATGTGTATGTGTGTGTGAATAGGGCATTCGTTAAAGTACTCTCTGGGCAGGACGGAAAAGTCCGTTGTTTGCCACATGCAATTGTTCCACCCTCTTTTGGCGGTTATGAAATTCATGAAAAGAGCAAAGAAGCTCGCGAACGCGCAGCAGTCCATTTTTGGGGCCGCAATTAATCTCAGCACTTTTATTTATTTAAGTCTGTCTCTGTCGTAAACTAAATGTATATAGAGTATAAATATAATATATAAAAATATATATATTATATAGCAATTGTATTTTAGCGAATGCCCTGAATGTGTATTTTTCCTTCGAATTATGATTTTCTTAATATTCTGCGCTCTTTCTTAACTGTTTTTCTATAAATATATATATGTTTATATATATTTATATATAACAATTGATTTGATTTAGTCTTTATAATTTGTCAGTGGCACTTCACACAACATTATTCTATAACATAATGCGGTGATTTTTTTGTTGTATTATTGTTTTCATATAATTATGTGTATAAATATAGTACATATTTTTGTAACGTATAAAAAGCTTTAAATTAGTTATTGCAATATAAATAGAAACTGTTGTTATGAAGTGGTGCAATTCGTATTATGGCAAAATGCATTAAAATAATATGTTTGAGTGTGTGTTGTGGATAAAATGTACGTTGAATATTTGTAAGTTTTTGAATATATGGGACGGATGAAAAACGATGCGGTTAAAACTTTTGAATTTGCGAATGGAGTAATTAGATAGTTACTTAAGTGTTTGTCGGATAATTAATATCAGTTGACCTTTTCTAAATTTATAAAATATATAAAGTTTATTTTGATTATATAGTTTTTTGAAATGTTAACACCAAATTTTGCATCCCAAGGAAGACTATTCTTATCGATTAAACGGTATAATTCAGCCGATGATCAATTACTATCAAATTTTACCGACAACTATTGATTGAAGTCATTTTTCCATAGTAATTAGTTTATATTTTGGTTGATATAAAAAATATATAAACAAAAATGCGGAGTGAGTTCATCCATTGTCACATATCGACGCAAAAACTCGTGTTCATTACGCTGGATCATCTCCAACCACGCGTTTTTTGAAGGTTAGGGCTAACTAAAAATATGGATTTAATTCTAGTACCGCCATCTATGTGTCAGGCCGGGGACTTTTCAATTGACCTATTATGTTAATAGCCATCGAATAGTCAGCAAAGGATATTATTTATTTCCGCTTTTTAAAAAAAATATTTGTATGTTCATGGCAATAGACATTTAGGAGACAAATGTGCAGAATACGCCTATCAATCCTGGATAATGTTTGAATTAATTATGTTACCTTTCCTTTACTCCCAAATTGTATTATCAAAATAGCCCCGTATAGACCAACATATGCTTAGTCACTCTAAGCACATGTGTCCGGTGTACTGGACAAAACAAAGGTTTGTAAAGTCTTATTGTTTTGTTCGAGTAGAGGGTATTTCTATCATATAATATACTTTTATAATTGAAGAATATAGTATATAATTTCGCACAAACTTAACCTCATTGTGACACATACATTTTCCGGGGAAATAGGCATTATAATATTTCTCTCAAAACACAAAAAAAAACTTTTACATTATTCGGCGTTTTCATTCTGATTCTGGATAAAAATGGAAAGGATTGAAAAAGTTTTTAGATATAACAAACGAAGTTATTATGTAATTATATCTAATTGAATTATAAAACAAAGTTTTCCAGACAATAAAAATATTTATATTCTGAAAAAATGATTGTTAAATCCTCAAAAATTGAATGAAATCCAATTGTTAAATTAGTAACTTTGTTTTAAAAAGGATCAGCCACCTATATTTTTTGCAGATTTAAATAATTATACATAAACATAAATAAAATAGTTTATTTTTGAATTCATAATTTATTTGCAAAGTTTCTAACTAATAAAAATGTAAACAAATCAGCTAACAAATATATAAATTATATATACACCTAAATTACAAATTTCTGTTGCAAACTAAGGCCAATTAGTATGCACATAGCACACAATAAAATATGTACATCGTGCGCTTTCACCTGCTAACTCACGAACATACACTGGTCAACAGCGGGTGACCACGACCAGTGCCAATTTATCATCCAGTACGAGACTCAGGGAACTAATGCGCACTCACGTACCATAATTTTTATTCAATTAAATGCAAATTGAATTTTTCTTTGTTCATTTCCCTGATGACGTCAATTTTAGTGCGATTCAAGTTTTCCCGCTAAGTTTATCAACTCATTAAATCAACCGCCCGTGTGCACATGGCATGCTATATGAAAATTATAATAAAATACTAGCGCCTCACCGCGGCGTCCATCGCATCGCACGATGCCCGCAGACGCATACAAGCCCCGACCTAGCGTATATGAGCCTTGTGGAAATCAAGAGAGAAAGAGAAAATAAACATGAAGAGGAGGAGAGATTTATAGAGAGTATAATATCTTTTCCAAATATCGAAAAACCATATATATTATTTCCTACTGAATAATTGTAACATATGTATATGAAAGCGTTTTATTGTATGTGTCTTACTTAATTAAAATAATAAATTTATTTCTTCTATACATAAAAGCGCACATTGGAAAGAAACGCGCAAAAGTGACTTTAAATTATTGTAAGCACACTCAAAAGATTTATACGTTTTGACTAGAACTCTGAATCACAAGATTTAATTAAAAACTTATAATATTTATTTTAATTTCTGCGCGTTTACTTTTCTACAGACTATTGTCGAAAGTAAAAGTAAATGAGAGACATGACAAAATGTGCTTTGTGCAGCATTTAATATCGAAATATGTAATATAAAATGGTAAATATATACGAAAACATTGCAACAAATGAACAAAAAAAAACTCTTTAACATAATATATGCTCGGAATTCATTCTCAAATGAAATTTAAAATATGCATTACATAGTAACAGGAACGCATCTTTTTAAGTAATTAATTTTTACAGAAACACGTCAAATTTATAATGAATTCCGTATAAATATTTAAATTACTGTTACTGCAGTGGAAATAGAAAGAGAAACAAGTTGATTGATTTTAGACACACGTTACTGAATTCGAGAAAAAAGTAACTAAATATATGTAATCTGCTTGATTGAATCGCCGATATGCATGCGTGATCCATGAAACTTGTTACTGAATATCAGAAACACGTTTCTTGATTTGAGCAACGTGTTACTGTATTTGAGAAGCATGTTGCTTGATTCAAGACACACGTTGAGTTCAAGAAGCACGATACTGAATATCGTCAGTAACACGTTTCTTGATTTTAGTATAATTTTTGATATCTCAAAAATATGCACATCTGCCTTGTTAGTTGTTACAGTCGCGTCAGGAGGATTCTTAACCATCGGGGTTGTGTTGTGAATGATCAATCACAGTAACTATAATAAGAGTAGCACATCACAAAACAGCACATTAATAGGACCTGACCAGTCGTTTTAACCCGTAATGGTCAATGAATCCGGTGTGCGGCATCGGCCCTATGGCCCACAAGGGAGAAGGGATTAAAATATTATGCTTTATGTTTTATTTTTAAATTTAATTGCAAGCATAAAAATAAAAGGCCATACTCAAATATAATACACCCACAAACAGACATACATATAAATAGTTAATAAATGCTTAGCGTTAGCACGTACAAAGAAAACGCTAAAGCTTACATTCGCACTCAGTACTTTATAGAGATAGTAAGAAAAACTAGGTATACTTTTATAAAAAGTGTATAAGAACAATAAATATAAAACTCTACAGAATATGAATAAATTTATGCGATGTACGTATAGTTGAATTATATATAATATTCTATAGATATGTATAAATATATAAAGTGTGTAAAAAAACGGCATAAAGTATCTAATTTGTATTCCAGACTTATGGGATTTCGAGAATTATCTCCTGGGGCAAGCTTTAAATGGATGTTCTGTATTAAACTGGAAAAATATTGTACGCCAGTACGCTGCGCACAAGAAAAAGCTCATAGACAAGCAAAAATTCTTGTACTATAGTAAATATTCATATAAATATATGTATATTGTATAAGTGTTTAAAAAAAACACTCACTACAAAATATGATGTTTTAATTTAATATTATTATTTATACTCCATTCCAAATTATATATGTATAATAAAATATATATATTAGTTTTTCTTTCTTAATAATACATTTAAAAAAAAAAACTTTAAAATAACGTGTGAAATGGAATTTGAGATACTATCTTCAATCAGTGTGAGCAAAAAATATATATTTTACACTCAACGCAATCAATAGCATATCAAATATTTGCAATCGAAAGCGTATTACTTTTTTATTTTTTTTTACTTGGATGAAATTCTGCAATCATTGGTTTCAACATTTCCAATCATTTCTTAATTAATTGCAATATCGATTTTCTATTTGTCTATGATATACGAATGCATATGTATAATTGTATATGTTTGTGCTAGTCTATATTTATACAAGAAATTATGAACGGTTAGTTATAATTTAAGACTTCATTAAATGTATCTATATAACTTGATATTTGAAGTTGATTGAATGGAAAAGCGCTCGAGAAATAAAATGTGCACAGAGAGAGAGAGAGAGAGAGAGAGAGAGAGAGAGAGAGAGAGAGAAAGTATCGTTGCCCAGACAGATTAAATTATGGAAATTAAAAATGTATGTTTTGCCTATATAATTGTTAATATGCTTGCGGTGAAGTGTTATTTTATGTTTTGCAAAAATAACACAAAAAGCGTTATATAAGCTGGATGGGTTATTGTATAAAAGGATTTTTAGGTAGGGATTTAGGGATTTACTTATTTTTAAAATAGTCTCTATAACAGTAATGAATACAGTATATAATTGAATAAAGAAAAAAACTTTACCGCAGGCACCTTTTACCACTATTACCTTATAACGCAATCAATCCTTGTTTTCTAAATTAAATTTACATACACGTTTTAAATCTTTTACTGCACTTTTGTTTGTCAGTGGCAAAATCCAAGGCCACTTCGAATTGTTAGTTGCAGAAAATTTCGGAGGAATGGCAAACCTTAGCTTGTCGATTCAGTGAGCTATTGAAAATTCATATTACATCGAAAATAATTTCCTTTTAATTGCTCTTGGTCCAAATAGACCAGCTCTCGTGCGATTATTTGCCCTTAAGTCTGATTTCATTCTTTATTTGCGGTTTTCAATAGCGGGAATCCCATCCCATCTTACCTTATATGTTCTTCAGCCCCTTATTTTTCTGAATCCAAAACAAAAAAAATATTTGGGGGAAATGATACCCTTAAGGGTGAGAG
>JANSTU010041436.1:0-10908 GCA_027564075.1 Bolitophila hybrida | reverse complement strand
TATATAGAAAATGGCCATATATATGTATATCACCCCTGACACAATGGTCCTTAAAACCAATGCGCAAATGTCTACTAGCACTCGAAGATTTATATATATTAATTCATTCCTATAAGAAAACAAATTATGATAGACATTTCAAAATCTTCCGAAAGCTAATTGCAAAGCAACCTTAAAACCAAAAAAAAGAACTTAGTGGAATACTGGGTTTATTATTTGACTTATTAGGAAGAACGCCATCTTTGAACATTTTAAAACTCATTTGGCGCAAACTGTCATCTCGAATCCCGCCGCATCTATATTGGTCTTCTGTTTGTTAAATTTACAATATTTTAATATCTCTATCAAATAATTGTCGGTACCTTAAATATGTGTTTATGTTTAATAAAAAATTAGGTATCATATTAGCTTTTTCGATTTACCATTTTGGTTATAAGCAAATAAATTCCAAATACAGTAATTTAATCACGAACGTTCGTAGTCAATATTCATTTTAACTAATCGCCATTTTGACTAAATAAGTTAGTTTGGAACAGACATTCCGTGAATGCATGCAAGTTGGATATAGATCGAGAAATTCGACAACCCCAACTGTGTAAAGTGTAAATGGATAACTCCAGCAATTCCGTGAATCTTTTGATTCACGATTCCAAAGGTGAGTTCCATATAGTGTTCCGACCAAATAGCTATTATCTGATTTTTTCTCCCGCAAAATGTGGCTCGCTCAATGCTTGCAAGAATTAATAATGCTTTCATCATTTTTGTATGCGTGTTTAATACTTGCATTTTGATAAAAAAGATATAATTTTATTTTAAAGTCAACACTATTAAGCAAATTTTAATAAATATTTTGTTTTATAAATAAAACTAACTATTGAGAAAACATATTTTGGTAGTGTTTTATTAAAAGTATAATAACTCTTTCATAGAAGTTTTAGTTCTTGTTCTTGATATAAATTAAATTATTTATTTGAATAATAATTGAATATAATTTTAATATATATTCTAAAAAAATTAAAGCTATTAAAATATTATTACCGGTTATTTTAACTTTGCGGTACAGCATATATATATATAATACATTGACACAGTAGAATTACATACGACCATGACTCTTTCTTTCGGTAATTTTATTATTTTTAAATGCTAGGCCAACAACAGATTATAAAAATCGTTAGAAATCCAAATAGCCAGCCGCTTACTCAAGAAGGTGTAAAGAAAATTGTTAAGGAAGTTACCGGTCAGGAAACTTCCAAAGTAATTGATAAAGTGAGTTTTATCTGTCTAAGCCAATATATTTATTCTGGTTTTTAAATAATTATCATTTATAGAATATGATGCGTCAAATCCAGGCAAGCGGTACTTTTATATCCAGTACTGCTTCCTCTCATAGTACACCTAACAAATCTTCACAGAAAATAGGTGCTAAATGTATGGATATTCAGAGGCAAAGTTCCAAAAGTAATAGTTCTCCTCAGGCATACCAATCACATACAAACTATCCGTCTGTGTTAAAGAAAGTGTAAGTTTCTATGTAAATATATAATAACTGAGAAGATGGTTAATCAAATCTGTACGTACGACAGACAAAGCGGACAGCCCGTTATAAGTCGACGTAGAAAAACGGAACGAGTGGGTAAAGGTTTGCGACATTTTTCAATGAAGGTTTGTGAAAAAGTAAAAGAGAAAGGAACCACCACTTACAATGAGGTAGCCGACGAGCTTGTTGAGGAAGTAGCGAAGGTAAGTTTTCTTTCCTTAAAAAGCCTCCTGTTATATTTTCTATTTTTCTATTAGGAAGCCAAGGGTCAAGCAATGGATTCGGGAAACTATGATCAAAAGAACATTCGAAGACGTGTTTACGATGCTCTGAACGTTCTAATGGCCATGAATATTATTTCTAAAGATAAGAAAGAAATTCGATGGATAGGCTTGCCGAAAAACTCAGCACAGGTTACTTCAATTCAATTTTCTGTGTCCCTTATAACAAGTTTGTAACTTTTAGCAATGTACAACAACCCAAAGAGACAATCAGTTGAAGAAAGAGCGTATAGAGGCAAAGCAACAAACTCTTCGAGAACTTATATTACAGCAAGTGTCTTTTAAGAGTTTAGTCACACGGAATTGTGAAGCTGAACGTCGAGGCCTGGTACCATCGCCAAGTTCTGCCATTCAATTACCATTTATAATTGTAAATACACATAAAAAAACGCACATAAATTGCAGTATAGCCAACGATAAGTATGTATTAAAAAAAATATAAATTATATATTTATGACTAAATTCAATTAAACTTTAATTTATTTCTAATAGGTCTGAATACTTTTTCAAATTTGATGATTCTTTTGAAATTCATGACGATATCGAGGTTCTGAAGCTTATGGGATTACTATTAGGTATATATTTTAGAAATAGGGTTAATTTCAAAAATATTTAAATTTATTTTTGGTAGGTCTAGATAAGGGTGAATGTACGTACGAAGATATCGAACGAGCTAAAACCATGGTGCCACGATCATTTGAAAAATACATAGAACGTAAGTATTATAAATAATTAATTCTTACAAAAATCTTATAAATTAAAAAAATCAACATATAATTAATTCATTTTATTATTATTTATTTTAGTTTATGGTAGACAACATCAAGATGTAGAAGAAGATTGGGAGTATGAAAACATTTTAGACGATAGTGAATTATGTGCAAAAGTTGAGCCGATGTCAGATCAAGACGATATCGATGAAGACTTGTACACAGATACAAGTGACATTGATTAGTCTGCACAGATTGCCTTTAGAAAGGGTTTGTTTTACGAATTGAACATTTTTAATGTTTTAATATGTCAAATCAAAAACGGATTATTGTAACATTAGTTTTATTGGTTAAACAAATAAATTGAACTTAATGTTGCATTATTATTAAAAAATACTTAGTTAAATATTTTTTAAATATTATTGAGCAGTTCAAACCACACATTTAAATTGTACTAAAATTGAAGGAAGTAGTGGCAAAGTAATTTTGAGCTGTGTTGCAATGTTATTATAAACTGAAAAAAATCAAATGCGAAAAGCTATACTATTATTAGATAAAAGATTACATGGTACTTTTTAATTTGTAGGCAATATACAAATAAATGTATAGGTATAAATATCCTCGATAACTAATGCCACTGTGTGGTTGATTCAAATAAAATATTTTTTAAATATCTACGATAAAATTTGTTTTTTTTTATTTGTGTGGTACGTTCAGGATAAATATGACCTTTCCCAAAAAAAAATTCCTGTTTAATTATTTTTACAATGAGGTAAAGTTATAGACAAAATACAGAAATATAAAGAAAGAATTTACACAATTTTCCTTAAATATGTATGTTTTGAGATTTCTCACTACGAAATATATAATTTTCCCAGTAAAATATAAAAATTAAACAATTTTTATTTTCCTTACATTTTATTTAAAAAAACTGAAAATTTTAAACTAGGCAGACATCGATTAAGTAAAGAAGTACAACGTAAAAATTATTTAATATATAATTTGACTTATTATGCATTTAAATATGATAATTATGATATTTCATCTTTAATGTCCTCATCTTCAATGTCATAAATATCACCAAAATCTAAAAAAAAAAAACAGAAATTAAATGACACATTAAAGTAAAGGTGAAAAGTACCATTAAAGAAATCAGCATGAGCATCCTTTTCATTTGCAGCCAGATCCATTAAAATACCAGACGAGCCACCTGCCTTTTATTTTTTTAAATGTATAAAAAAACAGATTTTTTTTAAAAACTCATACAAAATACCTCTTCTAAATCCATAAAAGGGCCAGCTCCTTCTGGAAACATTTCATCGACAACGAGTGTTGGTTTCATATTTGAATGTTACTCGATAAATTTTATGTTAAACTATGAAATTTAGCTTTATCACTTTTTTTATTTATTTATTACTTTTGAGTTTTGATTGAAAAACAAATGACATATATAAAATATAATAATTAATATGAAATATGGAAACTGAAACGGTATAACTATAGCAAAAATATTATCGTTAAATTATAATAGATGGCAGCACTTTTACACTTACATAAAAACTAGGAAGACGTGAATTATGCTTTACTAGTACTAACTGAAATAGTACTATTATTAACTAAAATTGAAGTTTTTACTAAACAGTATTATTTTGAGCGATGAACAATATGTCTCTATAAAAAATAATATAAAAAATGTTTGCTGATAAAGGAGGAAGAATGCAAATCAGGCAAGTATTTTTTTCTTTTGTACTTCTAAAATGTTAATAGTACTGCATTTGTTTAAATTTTGTACTACTCTAATTTATCTATGTACATCAAAATATAAAGTAGCCATATATATATATATATATATATAGTCACATTCTCACGGGATTCGGACAAATTATAAAATCAAAAATCATATTCTCATTTGAACTGTCAAAAGTCACGTGAGATTGGAATCAGAATACGCCTACTGAACCTTTTTTTGCAAACGTAGATATATCGTGATAATTTAGCTCTCTCATAGTATAGGCAACTTCAATGCCCACGAGATGGCGTGCAAAAATAGTAGAGAAAAATGAGGATAAACGCTGTCAAATCTGTAATTTTGTATGCTAAATTACCATAACAAAATAAATAATTTATTAATTATATTGGAAAACATTATAAACATATTTAGCACGTATTTTAAAGATATTACATTTTTATGTGATAAATGTATATTTTAAATAGGGTATATTAGTGATTGAAAACAAACTTTAATTTATACAATACGTGAGATGATGTAATGTGAGCCAGTATAACTTTCTATTTTTATAAACATAATTTTTTGTTAATTTCACTAATTCTCTATATACCTCTAAAAAACAAACAATAACACAATATTGCTTGTATGAACGTTGTTCGTTGATCGTTGTATGGTAATAAGTTTGACAGTTTTTTACCCCACAAAATTTAGTTCCAAAATTTGGGACTGTGTGTCGCCTATAATTAACAGTAACACCATCAAAATATAATACACATGGCGCCATCTAATAGAAAATTAATATTTCGCCAGTAGCGTTGTCAGCTTGTTCGCCGTGAATTCGCAGTATTCTTAAAGTCTAAAATGTCGTACTAAAATATAACAATGAAATATGAGAGAATGGTGTTTATAATAATTCTGATCTAATTTGTTTGTATATTATATGATTATTTTGCTGAAAAATGCAAATACCGTTTAATCCAAATTGTACTATAAAGCTCGCCTAAGATAAACTGTGGTTTACTTGAGATTTCTTAAGCAATGTTGAGCAAATAGATAAATGCAAAAGTGTTTGTGCAATTTGTTATAGTGACTGAAACGGCATCTTCGTGTGTAAGCTCCTTAAAACTCGTATATGTCTATATTGCTCATTCTTCTACCATCTCATTCATACCATGAATAATTGTTTGTTTGGGCACATTCGTAACAACAACCAAATTGAATTTTATTAGATTCTTACTTTTTCAATGTATCTTGGATAATTTGTTGATATGAAAAAGTTGATAACAATAATATAAAATCACGTCTTAAACTAGTAAGATTAGTTATGTAAGTTTAAAAACCTATCACTTCAATTAAAACAATTTAAAATTATATTAAAAAACATGTTTATCATTTTAGACTCGACAGAAAATGGAATGCGACGTAGTACTGGATTCTTCGGAAAAGGTTGATCCTCTGGGCAACTTGGAAAATTGTGATTCACTATCAGATGAATGTGTAGCATACAGTGAATTACTGAATGCTCAAAGAACATCATCCAGTGAAGATCCTTTTCACGTGCATAGCCAATATGTAAAAAAAGTTCAAACCTCCAAATCCGTAACCACAAAAACACCAAGTAATACAAAAACTAATAAACATGGTCATAGCCTCCGAAAAACAAAGCCAATATCCAATGTAACAAGTTCTTTAGAGACCACACCGGCTACTTCATCTAGTACTAACCAGGCTTCCACAATGCGTGAAGTGTTAGCCTCAATTCCTGGGTTTAGTATAAAACCACGCAGAAGAACCAACAAAAAAATGTCTACAGCAGCCCAGATTGAACAAACAAGAGAAGGTTGCATTGACCTAGAAACACCAGACTCTATCTTAGTCGGGACTAATCTCAGAGCGTTACTCAACAAGCACACATTTTCGCAGCTACCACCTTTGTATCAGTACAAGTTAGTTCAACTTCTACCAATTGTCGATCGCCCACCAAATGATCCGGACACGTCTGTAATACGACTGAATTCGTCTAGTTTGAATAATGAGTTTTTTGCTCGTGCTTGTCTGGAGTGGCGCGAACGATTATCTGAAGGTAATTTTTGTTATAAACCATCAGTTTAAAATTATTGTAATTTTTTTTATCAGGAGAATTCACTCCAGAAAATCAATTGAAACTTCGAGTTGAAGGGGAAAAGGAAAAAAGTAAACTAGATCCATGGAAACTAAAACATTTTGAGCCATTTTGGGGCGATTGTGGACAATCAATAACAAAGAAA
Organism: Bolitophila hybrida; assembly: GCA_027564075.1. NCBI lineage: Eukaryota > Metazoa > Arthropoda > Insecta > Diptera > Mycetophilidae > Bolitophila > Bolitophila hybrida. Next base: position 4,381 of record JANSTU010041436.1, on the reverse strand, counting down.
TCGAATAAAACCGAAGATATTTCAATAAATTCAGAAACGAAGAAGGAAAATCCGAATACCCCGGCTACTTTGACCTCTCCTTCTGTTTCAGCGGCAAACATAAGCGGTTGCCGAGTTGTTAAAACTTCAAGCATCTCACCCTCTTTGACCCCAAAACGAAGTCGTACCGTTGGAGCAGTAACACGTTCGTCAGCTGCAGCTGTTGTCCATGAACAAGAACAATCATCTCCTCCGAAGGTAAGGGATATATTAAGATAACAAAATTATAAAATAATATCTAAATTATATTTTTCAGTCACCTCCTAACTCCGTTCCAGAGTTGTTGCCCATTCGTTCCAAACCGACGAAAACTTGCCTTGTTCCATCAACCTCGCCACCCCAATCTATTTCTTCAGAACCAGTTTCTATGACACCATCTCTGATGTACACACAGAATATCCATCATCAAGTTATTGAAATTATTAAAACGGATCGTTTAAAGTCCGACAAGATAATTCCATATGATATAAAACCCGATATAGAGTTAATTCCAATGACCATGGACGCAGCAACATCATCAGTGCATCATCGTACAGCTAAACGTTCAGTCAGTCCTGATCTCAGTAGTAATAAAATTACAAAGGTATCCGACAATACGACGGCGGAGGATAAAATTATAGTAATCACATCAGGACACAATACAAAGAGCACAGCTAAATTCAGTGATAAATTGAGTTTAATTTCAACACAAGTAGACGATATTATAACAATTGAAAAATGTAGTGTTTCAGTAGTAAGTCCAATTGTTACTCCAATCGCCGTGCATAACTCGTGCACAATTAAAGAAGAGTCTGTAGAAAATGTTGATAATTCTCTAAAACCCTCCAAACTAATAAATTTCTTTGCTGAAAAATCATTTACTACAAGATCAAAAGATGAGACTGATTCGGTAAATAAGAATAAGATCGAATTAGCTTCGAACTCGTTAGAGTTGGTGGAGACAGCTCATAATAGTGCAACTGAAAGTCTAGTTGAGTTTTGCGACGTCCACGTGAAATCGGAAAACCTGTACAAGATCCAAAAGTTCGAAGGAGTTCTACAAATACAGCCGAACTCAATTACTTTACAGCAGGACGAGAGAAATGTTTTGTCATTATTACCTGCCAAAGACGATATTATTGTCGGTCAGGTATGCGATGACGGCAGTAACAGTACAACTGAGCTTGTCGACTGCAGTGCAGATACAATCGCAGACACAGGTGTCGAAGATTTGGAGCGAACCATTCAAAATTTGGTTCCACTTGAGGATGATCCTATCGAACAGAAATTTACAGACGCTGAGAACTATGTTCTTGAATCTGGTGAAATAAGTGCAGATAGCGGAGGTCAGTTAAAAAATATGCAATCATTTAATCTCATAATAATTTATACCATGTTTTAGAAGCCGTAAACTTGCCACTGAATCCGAAGATTACCGACAATAATGATTTTCAAGCAGAAATATTTGCTGAGGCAATGGCCAAAGGTAAACATTTGAAATAATAATATTGTTATTGAGTACGTCAAAACATCTTTTTATTTAGCATTTGATAGTGTTCCGCCTAATGTTCCCGTAGCGATGACAGTGGTAAATCCAACTGGTGACACAGAGGTAACAATTACATTTTTTTTATGGTAATTATTTTTACCGTGATTTAAAAATATTTTTATCATACACATATAAAAACAATTTTGTATCAATTTTTATATTTTATGATACTAGGTTATTCCAATGCAAGAAACACTCGAAGTGCGTTTAAAAGAGACCACATATCAAGTTGTTTCCGATTGGACATACAGTGTAAAAATGGAAAATATGTCTACTGACACAATGGAATCATCGACTGAATCATACTCAGATAGCAATTATAGGCCCTTGCACTCTCAATCTCAGCACCCATCACAGTACTCTACAGCATCCCAGGCGAGTCAGCATTGTTTTTTTGTTATTATCTGTTTTAAATTTGTTTTAAAATATTTTTAATTTTTTTTTTCTATAAGTATAAATGTTTTTATTGACTTTTTAGGTTAAGCTAGAGTTGGAAGTAACATTGACACCAGATGCTGAAGTATCTAGCACAATGATAAGTAACAACTCAAATAACTCATGTGACAGTGATATGAGCAGTGAAGATTCAAAGCCGATGATTCAGCCTGACATGCCAACGGTAATTCCTCCTACCACAATTGTGTGCCTGCCGACACATGTGTCTGTGCCTAATTCATTTGCAAACCAAGTATCAACGACGCCACCATCATATGGCAATACGCACCCGAGTATGTCTATGCAACATCCTAAAATTGAATCTGTCCCTCAATCTTTTCATTATGAGACTTCAAACGGATCAGTGGAATCACAATCGGCGCAACTTCATTCCCATCAACATTTGGCGCGACCATCTTTATCGTCTCGAACGGCTGTTGTTGCGAGCTCCAGCTCTCTTCCGTACTTATCTTTGTCCACGACGCACCCTCTACGTGCTGTTCCTAGTTCGTCGATAAATAGTCGTCATAAGATTCCAATAAAAGCAAGTCGTGGTAGTAGAACGAACAGCAACAGGCCGCCTCCAGGAGCAGTTAACTTGGAGCGTAGCTACCAGATTTGCCAGGCAGTTATTCAAAATAGTCCTAACCGACATCAACTTAAGGCACAACTGAGACCACCGCCATCGATGCTAGGACCCACAAACACCGTTACAACGGTCAAAAAAGACGATAATCTATCGTCTTCCAATAAAATGGTAACAATTTGTATATAGAGTATATTTTATTTTATTTATGTTATTGTAGGCAAATGGACAACAGGCACGCATCACTTTCACAAAGAAAGGATTTGTACAGCGGCAGCCATCACCAGTTCTTGTTCGTCACGTCTTTACTACTAATCATGGAATTCCCGTATCCATGGCAGTTTTACCAACCGGAATGCATAACCATAATCAGTCATCTGAGGGACAAATGACGTCGGTGAATCAGTCCGGACAATACATATTAGTACAACGTTCAGGTGTAGTATCCGATGAAAGTCAGGCTCCACGAGCATCCAGTGCACCTCCAGCCCAAAATCAGGTAAATTTGCCTAAACTAATTTATTTTGTCTGCTTTCTAAAATAATAAAAACTTTTAAAGCAAATTCAGGGTGTAAGTGGTGTTCCGATGAGTGGTCGAGGCCGACCAGCCTCAGTTGATGTGAACAACCATAATGGCGAAGTTCAGCATTATATTGAAGCAAGTCCAACTATACAAGCAATCACAAGAAAAGTTCCAAATCAAGGTACTTAAAATTATGCAATTGTAAATAAACTATTTATTAGTATATGTTTATTATAGGTTTAGTTTACGGTGACATAAGCTTAGATGGAGCATCATATCCTCATTATCCGCCGTCTGGAGAAAACACGCCTCCCAATTGTGCATGTTCCTTGAATGCTATGGTAGTATGCCAGAAGTGTGGCGTCTTCTGTCACAACGAATGCATGGGCTCTTCAAAGCTGTGTTTGTCGTGTGTGATAAGATGAGTTTTATTTTTTCAAAAATCTGGCTTATCTATACTGTTTTTAGTAGGAATGTAGTTAGCATAAACTCGTGTAAATCACGGTAAATGCATTCTTTTTATCACGTCCTGTGTCGTTCGCATTTATTTATTACATTTCGTTTATATTTTGCCGTACAATTTCTACATTATATATAATATATCTCAGAATACATTTGAAAGAATATAAATAAGAATTTACATATAATAAATATATGTATTTAGGTCATTATGGATACAAATAAATAAATGTTCAGATTACATTTTAAATCAAATAATTATTCTTTTTTATTTTTGTTTTAAATCATTTTTTTGTATCTTTTTTGTAAACATAATATAACTGTATAGTTATAATTAGGTAAAACATAATAAAACTATTATCAGAAAGTAAATTAGTTTATCTTTTAAATAATATCAAAAATTCAAAATTCAAAATCTATTTCCCACTAGCGCTCTCCAATGCACTACTCCTAGTGCACATTCTATTGGGCTTGTGGCATTCTTCGTTCCGGGTTTCTGTTAATAGAATTACCAGGAATACGCTGAGCGCCCATCCGCAGTACATGACCCAACCATCGCAGTCTGCCGACTTTAATGCATTTAACTAACTCTGACAGACCCGTACATCTTTTAGCGTTAGCTTAGCTAAGGCATTTAGATTTTAAGGGAAATCCAATTCTTATAACATTTCTGACGAAATAATTTTCTCTTCCATTTTGACCTGGTATTCCGGCATTCCTAACGATGATATCCAGTGGTAAGAAAAGGAGTTGTTGACAATTTCGCTTCAAGTGGATCGTCAACAACTACATCAAACAAGACTCCGAGATT
>JANSTU010041425.1:0-10908 GCA_027564075.1 Bolitophila hybrida | reverse complement strand
TCACAAATAGCAAAGCGTCAAGAAATTATGCGCAAATATTTAGAAAATGATAAACGCTGCTATAGGATGATAGCAAACGATGTTGGAGTGAGCCCCTACACAGTAGGAAGGGTGATAAAACGGTACAACGAGACACTTACGTTGGATCGGAAACTTGGGTCTGGGAAAAGGTCAGGTCCACGAGACTCTAAATTAGAGAAAAAGATCGTCCACACAATCTTAAAGAAGAGGGAAACCTCTGTACGAGATGTGGCAAAAAAATGCCAAGCCGGTGCAACAATGGTGCAACGTGTAAAAAAACACAATAACATGAAAATATTCAAGAAACAGAAAATGTCAAAACAGAATGAGAAACAAAAAAGACAGCAATACAAAATTTTATGTGAAAAAAATGCGTGTCTTGTTTTGGACGATGAAACTTACTTAAAACCGATTTGTGGTTTATAGTAAAATTCGCGACTAGGAGCAGTTTTAGCAGCATCACCCGGCGGTGAGTTACATCACAAAATAATAGTAAGGGAGTGGATAGATCCCGCTCTAAGCAGTGAGGAGTTTGACCTTGCAGAATAAGTCAACTGGTAGGTAGTACCTCGGTACTGCCAAGTTTCAAGAGCTATATCGAGCCCTCTCAATGGGACGTGGCGTATACCTTGTGGCAGGAACCCACGTACAAACCGGACAATTCTGTTGTTTTTGCCCAAGATGTCGAAGAGGAACCCGGCACATCGACCATACGACGTTCCACGCAATTGGGCATTAACCGGCGGTCCCTACGCAGAATTTTGGTGAAAAATTTGAAAATGTTCCCTTACATCAGCTGTTAGCTGTTGACCGCCAAGCGCGCCTAACTTACGCTTAAGCCTTCTTGAATCTCAACGAAGTGGAGGGCGATTTTTCATCCAAAAATTATCATGTGCGATGAGGTTCATTTCCATCTTAGCGGTTACGTAAATACACTAAATAATCGTTACTGGGGCTACGAAATTCCGTGTATCACCCACGAAGATTCATTACATCCACTACTGTTACTCCGTGGTGTGCTGTGTTTGATGGAGGTGTCATCTGGCCATTTTTCTTTGAGAAAGCTGCGGGCCAAACGTCGACTGTGGACGGCGCGCGCTACAGAGGCATGATTACCGATTTTTTCCTTGCAACGGCGCAAACTGCTCGAGCCACAATCGATATTCTGAAGGAAGCATTTCCGGGTCGCCTAATCTCTTGTTTTGTTGATTTGCACTGGCCGTCCAGATTATCCGATTTAACCGTTTCATACATCTTTTTATGTTTTTTTAAGTTTTCGTCAATAAGCTTCGAACTCTTGAAGTCCTTAAGGAATGCGAGAACCTGTCGCCCGATGTTCTGGCAAGAGTGATGGGGAATGCCATACAACGGGCACGTATTATCATCAACTCTGGCAGCGGCCTTTTGGCCGATATCATTTTCTCGACTTGTTGGAATAAATTCTAATATTTCATTATAAAAAAACAACTAAATTCGGTCTGAATAAAACTGATTATTTCATTAGATCGATAACAAATCTAAACTAACAACACCTGCGTCACTTTTGCACAGTAGCAGCAAAACATAAACATCGAGCTAATGCTGAACTAATCGTAGTTTGGGCCTGGGTGCCGGAAGGAAGCATTTATTATGTTATAATACATTTCACAGTTTTTGCGAGCTTATAAATATATATATATATATATATATATATATGTGTGTGTGTGTGTGGGTGTCTGTTTGGATACTTTGTTCCACTTTAGCTGTCTGATTCTAATAGAAATGAGGGGAGCATTTGATTTTTTGAGCTAACTGTGGGTACATCACAGATTAATATGCACTAAAACAGTTTCGTCGCGATCAAAGCGAGCTTGTGTGTAGTCGAGAACTATATGAATATAATCTAAGCGCTGATACTGATTAGAAATAGTGATAGTGTAAGAATTCTAAATAGTTTATATAAATATGCAGTTGTTTTTTAATAGCATGTCACTAATCAAATTATTCTATGAATAAAAATATTGTAAATAAGTTTAATTATTTTATAATACCGTGTTCACCCTGTACTTATCTATCAAGCTACGTTGCAATACACACAGCCACAATCGAATGTATTTCGCCAGACTCCCATTTCTCGTAAGCGAGATAAGACATTATTGCTATATGTTCCATTTAAATATATTTTGTCTCCCACAGACCGAAAAATATTATCCCAGTTTTATTATAATTTTTGTCTTGATTCATGTGTTTACAGCCAAAAATAACTTCTTCCAAGAGAAACCACACAGATTGACGCTGGACGTTGGTGATTCGGTGATAATTCTGCGCGAATGTTCTGCCTGGTATTATGGATACAACAAGAAGTAAGACTAAATCTAATAAAAATATATGTTTCTTAAATTGTAATATTTCTTTTATCTTTGCAGAAATAAAAGCAATCGTGGTATATTTCCTAAATCATACGTACACATAGTTGAGTGTGTACTGTCGTCCAAGAATGAGTACATTGTAAAAAGATCCGAAATTGTTGACGAGATCACAACCGTTCTCGGAGACTGGGGTGAACTTTTCAAAAAGTTCTATCTAGAAAATACAAAAACCTTCAAACCGTTACGTAATAAGATTCTAGAACTAGTACGATTGCGATCGCAAATTCTGTCTGGAAATTTGCCTGTGGACGAAATGAAGGAAGTCAAATTAATGGCTACATCCGAAATTGATACTGGCAATAGGCTACTCGGCCTGGACATGGTGGTACGCGATGAAACTGGCAATGTGCTATCGATAAATAACACCTCAACTACACAGCTCTATGAGCATCATATGAATGCCGTCGATCGGATACGACGGGCAACAGTGCGTTCACAAAGATTTTTCTATCTTAGTTTAAATTGTATTTAATTTTGTTTGCGTTTTTATTAGAATTCGTACAATAAGAATCGCATTTCAAAGACGATGAACAAGCATTCGCACAATTTGTTGGTATCCGTGCACGCATTCGTCTGCAAGCTTCAGGAGGACTCTGATCTACTGCTGACATTGTACGACGGCGAAGAGATGAAGGCAATCACCGAGAACTATGTTGTCAAATGGGGACGACATGGTTTTGCACGCGATCTGGATCAGTTTGACAATCAAAGAGTATTATTTACTGTAAGTTGAGTTTGTTTGTTTTATTTAGTAATTTTAATAATAAAAACATATATCTGGTCAGGACTTGAGTAGCCACGATCTAAATCGAAATAAGGTCTACTTAATTTGCTATGCTGTTCGAGTGGGCACTATGGATTTGCGAGAGAATGACTCAAAGCGTGGCAGTGTGGCGAATGCAGTCTTGCATGCAAGCGGTAAAAAAGCATCGTTGTTGAGTATTACATCGACAGGTTCTACTGGTTCGATTGGTTCAGAACAGAAATTGAGACGTCCATTCGGTGTGGCCGCCATAGACCTAACCCCACTTATCAAAAAGCCCGAGGATTTCAAAAATAATCTAGACTTGCCGTTTATCATGTGCGAAAAAGAGAATCTGGACAGTACGCTAAAAAAACTAATTGCCAACAAAGACGTCAGTAAAATGGACTCGAAACTGGCGGTCAGTGTGGAGCTATTGCACGGAGACATTAAACAGGTATACATTATATTATAATATATAATCTTTAAATAAATAAAAATCACTGAGTAACATAATACATCCGCTGTACGCTTATAACTTGCATTTCATCCATTGTTTTGAACTTTATCAGTGTGTCGTTGGCGTCAGTGCGGAGGCAAGGTCTCTGCCACTTGCACATCGGATATGTTTATCATATTTCATTAAAATAGCTAACGCTCAAGTAACCCCGGTCATCTTGGTTTGTAGATAAAAGAAGAGTTTCCGCATTTGGTGCACGGCAACGTGGCGTTTGCACGTAAAATGGGTTTTCCCGAAGTGATTTTTCCTGGAGACGTTCGTAATGATCTTTATCTGACACTCGTGTCTGGTGAGTTTTCCCGGGGCACAAAGACCAGTGATAAGAATATTGAGGTGTCGGCCGTTGTTTGTAATGAGAATGGTGATGTGGTACCGGGTGTTCTAACGTTGGGCGCTGGCGCAGCTATGCTGAACGAGTACCGATCGGTGGTATACTATCACGAGGACAAACCCAAGTGGAACGAAACATTTCGAGTAAGTTATTGATTATTTGATGATAATCAAAAATTGGATTGTTATATTCTGTGATATTTCTTTTTAGATTCAAGTGCCCATCGAAGAATTCAAGCAGTGCCATTTACGCTTTTTATTCAAGCACCGCAAATCAAATGAGGCCAAAGATAAAGTTGAGAAACCATTTGGATTGTCATACGTACGTCTAATGCAAGAGAATGGTACCACACTTCAGCATCAGTGCCACCAACTGGTCGTCTACAAGATCGACTCGAAAAAGTTTGACAAGGAGTCACAGCTTGACTACTTGGGATTACCGTCGCGATACGTGGAATTGGCGGTAATTGGCTGTAAGAAACCAGATGCAAAATCCATTCTAAGTGTAGCAGCCAAGGATTCGTTTACAATTGAAACGAATCTGTGCAGTACAAAATTGACGCATAACGGTTTGTTGTCTCTCACTTAACCTGATTTTAAAGGGTTTTAAAAAAAAATATTTCAGTTGATTTACTCGGTCTGCTAAACTGGTCATCACACAAGGAAACACTTGAGCAGACACTAAATGCTCTCATGAACGTCAGTCCCGAAGAGGTGGTCAAGTTCTTGCAGGACATTCTTGACGCCCTCTTCAATATTCTCGTCCAGAACGAGGATCCGGCCAAGTTTGACAATCTCGTATTCAAGTCGCTTCTGCGTCTTATCGAGATCGTTTCTGATTTGAAGTACCAACACTTTCAGTCTGTGCTGGACCTGTATATTAACGAGAGCTTCTCGGCCACACTGGCCTATGAGTTAGTGTTATGACCGACTGGGCAATTGTGAACGTATAGTATTAATTGTTTTATTTTAACAGTAAACTTATCAATGTACTGCAAACGCATATCCGAAATGCCATCAATAATAAAACACCTGACAACGAATTCGAAAGCCTTGGATCCGGCAGCGAAAAGTCCTCAGAGAAACTCCTCTACAAGACTGTCAAAAATCTACAGTACATTATGAAGTTTATTATAAGATCGCGAATTCTATTTGCCAATCTTAACGATGACAAGGATCGCGTTCTATTTGAATCTAGTCTAGAAGGTGCGCGTGTCATTGGTAATTTAATTAAGAGTGATTTTTAATAATTTTTTGATGCTTTAGATCTGCTGTCTTCATTCATACAATTAATTGCATGCCCAAACGATTTGTTGCGGTCGCAAGGAGCAATGCTTAAGTACATTCACATAATTGCTTCCGATCTAATGCAGGTATACGATCCACTGATGTTGAGGTATGATTTTATTATTTATTCAAATGAATTATGTAATTTAAACAATTTGTTTTTTAGTCAAAACATTGTCGAAATCATTCGAAATATTCCAGCCGGTCGACTGACCCAGTCGAAAATGATCTGCATCAAAGATCTGGTCGATTCTAAGCTCTTTAAATTACCCGAATGTCGTGCCATTCTGTTGCCCGTATTCTGTCAACAGATCAAGGACAAACTCGAAAGCAAGGAGGAGGTATGTTTTTTACTTTTTCATTGCATTTGCCCACTTATTTCGGAATTGCACTGCACACATTTTTGTCGTCCTGTATATAACGATACAAATTTGTAAATAACACAAATGAAACAGCATTTTCACAGTGTGTGCCCACAATCTCTCATAACCGTTAACCATGTCACCTGCGTGTTCGTTTTGTTTGTGTATGTTTTTCGTGTGCCTTGATTCAATCGATTCATCATCAACAATCATTTATATGTCGCAATTTGTTTTGTTTAGTGCCAGTTTATTTTTTTTTGTTTGTTGATTGTACCATATTATACACTTGCACTTTAGAGGATAGATTCTTTTCTTGTCAATGGAGAGGAGACGACATCATTCATCATAAATCACGTGTATGTTTGTTTGAAAATTGAAGTTTTTTTATCAGGTAATTATACACACACACACGCAAAGTTTGACAATACACATACACATCATAACTCATTTTCACTGCATTTTGAGAACACAACATAATGAAATCATCCCCTATTACATAGACCACCACTCATAGTTTTTCCACCGAATTTAGTAACTTTTCCCACACCCAAATTACTGTCCCGTCATCATTTAGTTTATTGTTAATTTTTGTTTGGTTAGTTTAATTTTATGTGTTGTTTTTACGGTGGTTATGTTCCTTTTAACAGTGCAATAGAGATGACTTTTTTTTAATATTTAAGAATTTTATTTAATTAAATGACAGTTTTTGATCGATTTTCGCAAGTTGTGCTGCTGAAAATACAATTAAATCAATAAAAATTGCAAATTTATAAATTTATCGAGATAGTATTAAACATATTTGTCTTAATGGCAAATCAGTTTTACCTTCATTAAATTAATATTGATAATAATTTAAATATATTCTTTTTATATAAAGTAAAGTGTATATTTGATTAAAGTTTTTTGAATTATTATTATATTTTTATCGGTTGATGATTTCGTTTTACCTTCACCTTATTCGTGTTTGTAGGTTTACTTTTTTTAATTTTGTGATTAAATTATACAGAAAAATTGCATAAAAAAAGGTCTGCAGCCCATAATTCAGATGCATTAGTGAAAGGTCATATTTTTTGGAAAAGAAGTCTATGGCAGCAATTTCAAGGGACCCAGGAGTTTTTAAAAGAATGGTATTTGATGCTTTATTGTTAATAATACGATTGGGATCTATTTAAACCCAACTTTGATTTAAACGACCTATCAAAACCATCGAAAATGATAATCCAGTTATTTTAATGTTGAGTATCAGAAATACTTTTCAGACATTTGTGGATCCCTAAGAGGGACCCAGCCTTAAAGTATGTTCAGACAATTTTCAAACGGCCTGTCCAGAGTCGCATCCATATCTTTGGTCATCGTGTCTGCATTAAAAACTATGGCCGTACATAACACGCTATCATTTTGGAAGCGGATTCTCAGGAGCGATAAATCCAATTTTAGGTAGGAAGGTCTTGATCGTGTAGCTTGATTCCAGCGGTATACTATAATGATCTTCCGACCAAAATTATAGAGTTTTTTGTACGGCAATCGTTTTAAAAAAACATTTGTAATCGTACGAAAACAAATCAGACAATTCAGTCACGTTTACCAAACTTATGGAACCTAGTCTGGAGAGTCAATTCAATTTGGAAATGTCCAGTTCTCTCATTAAATCCTACAAAATGTTGTCTTTAGCCTTGCTTATATTTGATTTGTCTTTTCCTTGTCATAACAGGGAATGATTTTGACATTTCGAAACATAATTCAATTCGAATGCAGAACGTAAATTCAGAGCATATATTTTCGGGTAATTCTTTTGCATCTATTTTTTGCATTTTTGAGCTCATTCAGACTCTCGTAGTCTGATACTGCCGAATTGCATTTGTCGTCTATCAAAAAAATATATAATAAATAATAAATTCAATATTTGAATACGAGAAACCATTTAGACACAAATTCATGATAACAATATCAGAGGTGTAAATGTTTGTTAAGCTTTTGTAAATAACATATCAGCATGCAGTCTTTTTTTAAAAATATGATCGAACCAGTTTTTTCATACTAAAAGGAACTTATGGACATGCATTTATACCATAATTTAGGTGTCTACATTTAATATTTATATCGTTATATCCTTTTTTCTATCTTTTCTATATATTAAAAATGATAAACTATTTCTTCTGCGTTTTCGAATTTCTGTTGAAGAACGAAATAATTTGTAGGTAATTTAATTACATTTTTGCGTAATTTTTATTGGAAGTAAATAAATCGTGTATAAAAGAGAAAAAATAATAATTTCACCTAAAAAAATTAAAAATGTGAAATTTTGTCATTTTTGTTAAACACAAAAATGGTGGTGAATATTGATTATTATGAACATATATCTAATAATACAGATTACAGTGGGTATTATAAGCACGATTTTAAAAGATTATTTTGTATCTAGGTTTATCTAATTTTGGGAAAAAAGTATATGGTTTTAGTGGATTACATTGTAGAACTAAATCTAGTTGGAGCTATGTTTTTAAATCGAGTTGTTATATAATTCATATTTAATAATATAGATATTTATTGAAAGGCGGGTTTAGAAATATCCATTTGACCAAATAAATCTATTGCACGGTGCCGTAATTTAATGCTTTGGAATGTAGGAATATTGCACATTGAATGTTTTTATTCGTGTATTCATACACATAATACAATAATGTTCATGGTTTGGATCTAACACCACTAAAAACCATACTAATTGTGTGTATTAAAAATACTTTGATTAAACCGTAGTATTTTTTTAATATTATTTTATTAACCCTTTGTTGTTCTTCTTTTTTTTTGTTGATTTCCTCCCTGCTCCTTTTTATACGTATATGTCGATGATCTTAATGACATTCACACATATTCGAAAAACTCCAACATACAAATCCGACATCCAACCATATCAAATTTCCAATCTACCACAAACAAAACAAACCAACTGCTGGCCGTACACCACGACAGGGTGATGTCATCTCAGACATTTGGCAACAAGAAAAGAATCTAACCAAAGCGGCAAAGGTACTGGGTGAATTAAAGTCACACCTTCATACGCGCGAAACGACAACAAAAACAAAGGTAACGCTATAAGAGAGATAGAGTTGGAGTGGCTCTATAAGACGACCGTTTTGATTTTTTTGTCTGTCTTTTCTGTGTGGCTGTGTGCGTGCAAGTGTTTTTTTGCTATAAAAAGTTGATTTTTTTTTGTATTAAATGTTTGTAGAATATTTGCTTTATGTGTATACAATTCTATATTATTCTATAAACTAACCTCGCGAATCCTGTGTAGGTTGCAGAGTGCGTTAACATCATGAACAACATGCTAGAGCTGCTCTTCAGCGGTGATGTCGGACCTACCGAGAACGATATCAAGGATATTATGCACATTCTATTACGTACTGTGATACAAACATCGATCGCTATGGACCGGGACAATCCGTTAGTAGGCAATCTAGTTGCGATCATGCTGGGCATATTCCGAAGCATGCAGTCTGTCCACTACACTCACTACGTCGAACACTTTCACACGCGTTTCGATTTGCAAGACTTCCTTACCGAAATACTGCTCGTATTCAAAGACCTCGTATCCAAACCGGTCTTTCCAAAAGACTGGATGGACATGATCATGCATCAGAATACTGTAATTCTAGAAAGTTTACGTCATTTTGCCAAGGTCATCATGGACTATTTCTTTCATCCGTTCGAAAAGCAGGTCTGGTCAAATTTCTTTCACTGCTCCATAGCGTTTCTTATACAACCATCACTGCAACTCGATCAGTTTGGTGATAACAAAAAATCCACGATACTTATGCGCTACAAGGACATACGCCACGAGACAGCCATCGAAATACAAAGTATGTGGTTTAATTTGTGTGAACACAAGACACACTTTGTGCCACAGCTGGTCGGCTCTATACTCGAGATGAGCTTAATACCTGAGCTTCAACTTCGCATAGCCACCATTCCGATTTTCTTTGATATGATGCAGTGTGAGTATTATTCCTCGAAGTATGTGCACGAGTCGTATGGTGACACGAAACGGAATAATGCACATTTTAAGGGAAACTTTGTCGACTTTGAGAAGGAAATGATCGAAAAATTGGATATTTTGGTAGAAAGTGGTCGTGGTGATCACGAGTATAAGGATTTGTTTCATGATACTATGATGAAACTGTGCCAGGAACATAACACATTAAAAACCGAGGGTGAGGTATTTGTTCGGATGGTTACTCGTCTATTGGATCGACTGCTTGAGTATCGTTGTATTATTAATGATGAGAGCAAAGAGAATCGTATGGCATGTACTGTAAGCCTGTTACATTTCTACTCGGAAGTGGATCGTAAGGAGATGTACATCCGCTATGTGAATAAACTGTGTGACCTACACATGGAATTCGATAATTTTACAGAGGCTGCATTCACACTAAAACTTCACAGTAACCTGCTGTTGTGGAACGATACAACGCTATCCTCGTTACTGCGCTCAAAGCGACACTCAAACTGTCAGACACATCGACAACTCAAAGAGGCACTGTACAACGATATCATCGAGTACTTTGACAAGGGCAAAATGTGGGAGTGTGCCATTGATATGTGCAAAGAACTGGCCAAACAGTACGAGAACGAGATCTTCGACTATCGTAGTCTGAGTCACGTGTACATTCGTCTGGCACAGTTCTATGAGAAAATTCTTAAGGAAATGCGTCACGAGTCTGAGTATTTCCGTGTTGCATTCTATGGACTGCGATTTCCAGAATTTCTTCGTAACAAGGTATATGTGTACCGTGGCAAGGAATACGAACGACTCAGTGATTTTTGCACAAGAATACTGACACAACATCCGGCCGCTGAACTGATGCAAACGCTAACGACACCCGGTGACGAGATTACACAGAGCGATGGACAATTTATTCAGATTAACAGTGTAGAGCCAATCATGGAAGCGAAATGCATTCAGATGAAAGACAAAACTGTGGCACAGGAGATCATCAAGTACCATCAGACAAATAATGTGCAACGATTTAAGTTCTCGAGACCATATCGAGACAGTCAAGAGGGCGGGGACAATAATGTGAGCAGTCTATGGCTGGAACGTACGATTATGAAGACAAAGTATCCCCTGCCGGGCATTTTGCGATGGTTCCCTGTTATGGCGTCCGAAACGTTTAAAGTAATACAAATATTTATTATTTATTTAAATTTTTATATAATAATATAATTCTAGATATCACC
>JANSTU010041414.1:0-10909 GCA_027564075.1 Bolitophila hybrida | reverse complement strand
ATTTTAATTTGAATGTCTAGAAAAACGCCAAAAAAAAAAATATTTTACAACTTTTGGGCCGTAAGGAAAATTTTACTAAAATTTTAAAAACTTGTCTTAAAAACCCTTAAACCCGTAAATTCAACTTTTTTAAACATGTATTTGGAGTTGATCTGAAGTGTTCCTTATGTTGAAATTCGTTTCCATCCAAAATCAACTTTTCACAAGTTTCAATTCTTTTTCTGTGATTATTTTTTTTCCTGGTAAATTAATTTGGTCAGGAGCCTATTTCATACGACCTTTGATTAGAATAGAAAATATAAAAAATCACGTAAATATTTAAAAAAGGACATTAACTTCAAAGATTATGATTTGAATAAAAATGGATACAGTCAAAAAATGAGGTATAGAAGGCCTGAGTGAATAACCGTATTCTTTATATAATCCGTTAAACAATCAAGGTTTTAGGTGATTTTTTGCAAAAGACGTAGTGCAGAACTAGCATTATACAATCTTCCAACTTCGTTTCCGTGTGTAACATTTAGCTACTATCTAGATTCTAGAGAAACTCATGTGTATATTGAATCTTTTGGGAGACATACGTATAGAGAGAGCATTAATACTCGTGTCGGAAATGTTCACCGGTAAAATTTTGATATTTAAATTAGTCACAATTGAGCAAAATTTGACAAAAGTTTAGTCTCCAAGATCTTTATAATTAATAATTATGTTATCTTTCAATTTGTATTTTCTAATATATAAAAAAACCTAGAAAAACTGTCCATCTCTTTGTTTATGGAGAATAATTCTCTAACATATTTTTAAAAACCTATGGTCAGATTATGTCTAGTTTTTGGTCACGATATTATCGTTATCGTTATATTATTAACTTGGCCAATTGTAAATAAAAATTGTTTCTTAGAATAAAGTTGATAAACTATCGTAAATAGTTTTGAACACATTACCGAACATTTTTGGCGGTGGTATACTATTTGCTCTATTTATACTATACTCACAATTAATATCGTAACAAGCGCTAAGTAATATTGATTGTTCAAAAGACCGGAGTATAGTAAAATATAGTCGGTCATTTTTTAGGATTATATTACTTTCTAAATTCTAAAATTTAATTTAAAATATATATTACAGGGTTATCAGACCCTGATATGATGTGTGTATTAATAAGACAATTTTTATAAATATCCTATCACCTACTTTTCAATTTCTAATCAAATATTTCCTAACATATCATATTATAAAACATAATAATAAGAAAAAATATTGATCCCAACATTTTTTTTGTAGATTTCACGATGCATCTACTCCCTTAAATTACCGTAAGTCTGTGCTTGTGGACTGACAGGTGTCATTCTCTCCGTTTTCGTCTCACGCACTGTAATCGTCACTTGTTTGCCACCTGCTGGATTCTTAGACACCGGCGTTGAGGTTCTAAATATACAAAAAATATCGTAATTACATTTCTGGAACTATAAATTATAAAATATATTCTTAAATACCCATTTGGTACAGCATAGATTGGTCCATAGCTATGTGCATTACTAAGCTCGTCCAGTAGACTATCCACGGACGGCCGTTTCATCGAGTCGTTAAGCACCAGATGGCCAGGACTTTGGCGTCCATTGGAGCCGGCACGCTGTTCAATATTCGATCCATATCGTGCGCTGCTCAGATCCTGTAACAGTGAGTCCAACTCGGACAGATTACCACCACCGGAATTTTGCTGAGGGGTGTTCGAACGTGGTAGCGAATTGTGTGGTGTATTGGAGCGTGAAAGCGATGCCGTGGGCTGTTGTTGGTGATAGCTTCCGCCATTATGGTACACCGGTGACTGGCGGGTCTCGGTAGTAACCTTTTGCGTTTGCTGCGTTTGGTAGGATGGCTAAAAGAAGAAAAAAAAACAAATACATGAACAATAGTCCGCATATGAGAGAACACGAGGAGAGTGTTTGGCTACTTCTAAGCCAGCGTGTGTTGATGAATTGTATTCAGAAGCATCTGGCCATCGGCCAAGTAATTCATGGTGGCGGGTGCACAAAACGTGAAAGGTCAGACGCAAAGGTGGGCGATTATTTAAACAACGTCGAGTGAAATAATTAACGGTGCGTGATTTTTGTACGCATTCTATTTCGTTTCCAGAAATATATAATAGAATGCTGTCAGACGTAAGAATAAAGTGCATGCAATAGATATTGAAATAGATTTGAAAAACGCACACATGTAATTCGTATGCGAAATTTTGAGTTTTGCCAATTATTAAAAATGTAATCAAAATACATTTTTTCTTTGTTTTCAAACGGTATACTGTTCATGGAACACTAACCAATAAACAAAACTGGAAGCAAATGGATATCTCTGCAATTAAGCTTCAAATACAATGCTATTCCAGCAGCGCCGTACTTTATTCGTCGAACTTGTAAAGAGAGCTTGATCAAATCAAATCAATTTCGAGTCAAATTATGGGCAGATTTAACAAAAAATGCAGTTTCCGAGACAGAGTGGTTCTCACTTTCAAACTGTAGAATAAAATCGTCTTGAAGGAGCAGCTTCGTGTGTTTGGATAACTAATGGATTGCAGAAAGACAATCGTGAGATTCTAAAGCGTTAAGTCGCTATCTTTGTAGTAATTGTATTGAACGTCCTAGTATTGCAGGCCCATAGAATACGTCGAGCGGCGACCGTTCAGTGAATACTATAAATCGGTGTGTTGGTTTTTTTAAAAAATATTTAAAAAAAGTGAATACTTGTCATCAAATTATTTCTTGACAAGAATGCACTGTAACGGAGTGAATTTTTTTCACTAAATACCTTTACAACAGCAATAACATGAAACCCTTTTCATTGGTTATTGTGATTTGGTGACAAAAATGCACTCTTCGGCAGTGAATTCTTCTCTCCAAACAATTTGATGACGAAAATGCAATTGAGAAGAATTCAGTCCTCGTTATTGAATTCTAGTCACAGTGCCAAGTTATAGTTTGGGCTTCTCTGCAAAGCATTTCCACATTTCCTCAAAGATATTCAAGTATTGCTTTCTTAATTTTGGAGCCCTTTGGAGCCGGCCGCCTAACAAGCTGAATTTCATCACATGACGTAAAGACTTATAAAAAAATCCAGTGGTAAAGTCCACCTTGTCGTAAACCGACGACAGTAACTGACAGCTCAAGTCCGCATTTCTCTGTTGAACCGTCGCTTTACTCCTATCGTTTATTCCATTGCTATCTTTTGGATATGTCTATCTGTTACTCCGTCTCGACATTTTTTGTCAGTTCAGTGTGCTTCTTACTGCTGCATCCACCAGCTAGCTGACCTACCCTCTTGGTCACGCTGTTTGACATGTCAGTAATTATTCGATCTCTCGATAATAAAAGTAAAATTATAATTGAATTGTAACTCACCGATTGAGGAATATGCTTCGTTCTCAGTGAACCGTAGCCCGGAACGGATGAACTTCCGTTTTGTATATTGTGTGGAGAAGCATTTTGGTGACCAGGTACGCTATTTTGAAGATCTGCCAGAAGAGCGTCTGCAAAGAACAAAAAATGGTCAGTGAGAATTTTTTTTTATTGAAAATGCGTAAACTATGTAAAAATCCGGTGGCCGCGAATGCGTCATTTAAAATATTCATTCAAATTCTAAAAATTGCAGAGCATGCATATTCATAGATCTAATTTAACACATATATACATACAAATTAGATAAACAAAACATAAAAAAAAAAATTATAAATAGTGTATATTTCGTCGGTTGCATAGTACGTGACATCAGTTATTTTATCTTTATAATTTATTCACTTCACACCTGCACAAATATAGCACGAAGTAGCGTTTGTATATCTCATTTTAAAAAGAAAAGCTTTTTTTTAAATTTATACCTAGATAGTTTTGTATGTCACTGGCCACATTCTCGTAGCTCAACTTGTCCGATTCTTGATTTGCCATTTTAGATTTATAACAAGAGTATTCGATTATTTAGAAAATCAAGAATGCACACAGAAATAATATAAGAAGACCCCAACGCACACGTTCCACTCTGAACACTGAACACACAGCAATAACACTTAAGCTCACTTAATTGCACATGCCATTGTATACATAAAAATACTGGTATTTACGGATTTATATATACATATATATAATATACATATATGTCCAAATGTATATAAAATGTAAATTACACCCGCAAGAGAAAACCGCAAGCTCCATGAAACGATACCTAAAGCAATGTAAGTCGGCGATACTCTGAATTTTAAGGCATTACTAATAAATTTCCAAAGGCTGTGTCGCGGTGATGATGCGCGTGACTCACAGTATACACACACAAACACACAATCTCATTACACCAAGTACTTAAAACCAGAATTAGTTGTAAATATAGTGACGATTTCCGAGCGAAGAAACGCTCAATGTCGAAGGCGTCATATATCTTATCAATTAGGTTCCATTGTGTGTGTATATCATTTTTAATCTATTTATGCTATATGTATGGCTTTTAGGTATACGCATGACATAAACATGTATGTGTGTGTTTGTTCGTTTGATGTGACAATATATGGAGTTAATTAAAGATAATTTAATTTAAATTGATTTCTAACGGTATAGTGTACAGTGTTTACATTTGACAAGATTATATCTGTATGTTTTTGATTCTATGTTTAAACGAGTTTTATTTATCTAAAAAAAACTCAATTGTATGTTTTTATAAATATTTTGTTGAAATGTATTTTTTAAATATAATTTTATTGATTTTTATATTATTTGTAATAATGATCAGATGTTGCTTTAATAATTTTTCATGTTTTGTATTAATGTCATGTTGACTTTAAGTCAGTTTTTGCTCTTTTTTGCTCTCGAATAAAATTTACATGTCTCTCTCCAAAGGGTTGTTTACCTAAAGCAATACTTAAACCAAATTTTTGTGTTTTGTGTGTAACGAAAACGCTTAGACCAATAAAAATAATTTTATAATGACAACAAATCTGTACATTTAAACAAATACCAAAAAATTAAAAAAAAAAATGTTCTAGAAATAATTAAAAAATTCAAACCAAAAAACATTTTTTTTAATATAATTATAGTTAATTTAGAATTTGATATTAGAAAAAAACGGATAACTTTAATCCAAGACAGTACTTGGATTATTTTAATCTTTTTTTCATCAATTTAGACAATTTAAATTGTAGGAATCTGATCTGATGAGAAAAGATTCGAGACAAAAAATCCGCTAAGTTTCCCAAGAAGTTTATGATTTGTCAGGCGATTCAATCGTTCATCACTTATGGCTCGATCAACTCCGATATTTATATTGCTATTTGATAGGGTGTCCACTTTTTTTCTGGCCTGATTTTGTCATTACAGCAAATAGTATCATATTCGTATCCAGGGAGGCCAACCCACCGAATTGTCCAGAGTTTCGGCCAATAGAGCGATATTGGGATCTAGGGAATTGAAGTCGATGATTTTCACAGAGACTACAAGAAAGCGGCTGATGGAGGAAGTTCATAGGAATTGGTGGATAAGGAACCAATCGGCTCGATCATTGATTACTATGGTGAAGATGAACAAAAGCGCGAAAACGAATTGATTCTGGTGACCGATTTCAAGTATTTGTCTGCATAAGACCGTCTATAAAATCCTGTTGCATATAATCTTTATTAGCTTTCTGTAATTTAAATTGTATAGTGGTGGCAAATTTAACCCGAGGAATTTAGTCACAAATAATTCAAATTTTACCCGTTGACAATATTAAATTCAAAGGATTTCAGTGCCCAATTTTAAGCACAATTTTGATTTTTTATCTGGAAGGTATTATATTATTGCTGCGCACTAGTCATTTTACAATTTAAAACGAAATATTGTTTTCATAGAAGATCGAGTGCGTTTTACATACATGTAAACGAATGTTCCATAATCGCAACGATGTCAAAACTAAGACTAACATAGTTACGCAAGTACAAAAAGGCTGAGGATTACAAAAAAGGAGAGCAGAAAAATTGTCGAAAATCTAACATTGAGACTACGCCGCACAATGGGATGTATGGGAGAACGGAAATAAATCAATATCTCGAAAAGTACTTGTCTGATTCTTATGTTCTCAGAGTTTATTCTTGATTAGGATTCTTTGTTTTTTTTCCTTAAAATAATAGATTTTATATAAACTTTATTAATAAAAAAATGCAGTTATTTTTTATTTAAATCATTCATCCGAATGCTTTTTTTCCTTCAAAATATATCCATATTTAATGACATTTGACATCTTTTATAAAATGCATTTTTTTATATAAAAAAAAAAGTGTCACCCTAAATACATGTAAACATGGACTTAATTTAAAATACTTCGATTAATAGATAGTTTATTTATTGGAAAATAATACAAAAACAAGTTTATATCAAATTTCCAACTTTAACGTTTTTGATAAATGAGGAGACGCCGCAAGAAAGCCCCGCTTTGAATACGTGGTTTTAGGAGCTCCTGAAGCCAGTCTTCAAAAAGTAAACCAATGAAGAACTTCATACCCTTTGTTTAGAAAATATAATAACACGCAGAATAACAACGAGTGCTACAACAAAACGCTTTATGTATTAAAACTCGATAATTCCAAAAATATTCACAACTAAATAAAACAAAAAACTTTAAACGCGTTTTACAGGAAATAACTTTTTTCAACTGACGGACAAAAATCTCCGAAACCGCTCGATACGTTTTTGAAAATAATGATAAAATAAAAAATTACCAGACACAGAAAACTGTGCAAATAGGTCGATTTTCAAATATGTTTATTAAAATATCCCCCTATTATGGATTTTCGGCAACGTTGGTGGATTTCAATTTTTATTTGCACATTTTTTTGCTGTCATTATTTAGGTGTGGTAAGGTGAGGTGAAATCGATAAGAGACCGATTTTCGTTATTTTAGATCTCTCTTCCCTCAAGATCTCAATTTGGAATTTTTTGGTGTTCATTTTTGAATAAAGGTGGCTTAATTATGATTATATTAAAAATAAAAAAAAAATAATTTTAAGAATAATTTAACTAGTACCGACTAAATTGAGAGCCTTTCTCAAATGTGAGATGTATGATAAGTTACAATACCCACCTCTAGGAAGAGACGAACAATCATACAGACACACATGAATAAACTTCATACACGGGTTTCACTTGACTCTTGCAGACAAGCTAAATCTGTATTTAGCAAACCTTACAATAGTAACCCCTTTTTCCTAATAACCAGTGACAACAATCGATGTCATCAAGGAATCAAACCTCGAGAACATCACAGCCTTCGTAGAGATTACTAATTGGTTTTGACGTCATGTTTTTTCAAGGAAACCTTCCAATATACAAGTGTCAAAAAAATCAAATGAATTCATATCAGAAACGAGCTGTTGCTGAACAACTGATCAAAGAAGATTGCTGCCTACGAACATTTTCTGCGTATGTCGTATACGAATATCAAGCCAGCGATTAAGCAGGTGACACTTTAAACCTTGACATTTTCAACCTAACAAATGTCTCTTCTCTCATTCTAACCTATAAACTAGGTGCTAAATAATATCTACTAAATAATAGCTCGTTGCTATCCAGAATTGATCATGCCTTAAATCCGAACAAAAATTTCAGAAACTTTGTCAAAAACAATCATGGAAACCACGTACGATTTATAAAAATGCCTTTCCATAAAATATTATTTTTAGTTCTAAAATTTTAAAACAGTTTGTTTATAATTTTTCCTTTTTTTAGTGAAATTGGATAAATGCCAAGGATCCAAAGAAACACCGGCACCATATATTTCCGCACGTCTTTCACGCACATCCATCGAATCTAATTACATACGGTTCACATATAATTCGCAATGCAGTAATTATACAAAATGGGCACGTGAAACATAAAGTATAAATTAACTTTATATAGAACTTCGTCTTACTTGTGTACTTCTCGAACTTGCCCACATTAAATGGGTCTTCATGTTCATGTTGTTGTTGTTGCAGTTCTGGCAAATGCATCGTTTCGCTGGTCATGATTGATTGCACGCACAATTACTAATTATTTATTGACTGTTTGATTTTTTTTTGTGAATTTCTGTATATATTATATTATAGTTTGCGTGCCTATAAATATGTGTCTGTGTGTGCGCGCACGAGTTAATGAAGATCAATTGTATTTAATGGTTATTTATTTAAATTTAATTCAAAGGCATTTACTTTAAAATACATATAATGTCGCATGCGCTCGATAGAGGCATTGAAAATACGCGTTCGAAAAACATGTTGCACCCACGCATAATTTCGCAAAAGCACAATGATTTATGTATTTACAGAATGTATTGTGACGTGTGCGTGATGGTGCATGTAGGACGAACATTTTAAAAATGTACACAATTATAAATAAAATTAACATGTCATTTGCATTAGATAGTAAGATTTTTGCTGAACATAATTATATACAAAATATTAATGAAATGTTTAATTTAAATATGCAATATCATGCTTTGTAAAAATCTTTGCCAAAAAATGTAAATAAATCAGAGAAAACTTGAAAAACTAGAAATTGGCACGCCATTCACAAAACTGGATCAGCAATATACCCATCTTAATTAAACGGACACAAGCTCAAGAATTATTTATATAATCATTAAACTTAAACTATATGACAACAACACACACACACACAAAGACACATAGAAAACAACCACTGACGACTGACGTGACGCTGATCGTACAAATATTATAAATTATAAAATAAAAATTATAAGTTTACTATAACGTCAGAAAAACTTGAGCTATTATACACACACAAACAGCGCGACAGTCGGCAAAATAAAAACTAAACATAGAACACGTCGCGAGCACCACAGCCTAAGAAAATCATCAACATCGAATTTTCGTGGCGAGTACGCAGACGCGCGCGTTCTACGAGATCGGTGATTCGGAAGTTTTTCTTTTGCTATGAGATGTGCACGATTACAGTGGTGTGCTAAAACGTCATAAATGTATGATTTTTTTTATTATAATCCTCAGATAAAAATTGATTTTATAAGTTGTATAATTTTATTTATTCTAAATATTAATTAATATTAAATATTATACACATTAAAAAATATAAAATATAATAGAAAACAATTAAAAAATGTTGGTCAAATTTGTTTATCATTTCAATAAAATAAAAATTAAATATTTTTATAAATTCAGTCGCAGAGATGCATTTTGTATACAAACACAATTGAATAAATAGCAGGTTCTGAAATTTTTGGAGTAGCCTGTGCAGTTGCACACAACGGGAGACGTATTTTTTTGGCAACGGTTTTGGGTGTTAATGACGTCGTCGATGTTGCCACCGATGAAAGATGTAATTACGCTACGTACACGCAAAATATATATTCTTAAACATTGTACAAATAATTTACCAATGCTCGAAATCATTTTAAAATTATTTATTTATTTTATAATTTTGCAATATATATTATATTTCCATTATTTAGAAATTGAATTAGGAAATAATATGTTAAATAAGGAAAACAAATTTTGGTAATTGTATTAAAAATAAATAGACATACATTATTTGTTGTAATAATGGTGTAATTTAAACACATATTTACTCCCACATTTACTAAAAAACACTAAAAGTTGGTGTGATTTATGCGTATTATTTACTGATTTTTAGTAAATTCTGGTTTAATCGCATTATTGCGATATATTACATTTACTGATTTTCAGTAATTGTTGTTGAGATGTGTGCTCATTATTTACATGATTTATATACCTTCATGTAGTACAAATCAGAAAATGTTGGTGTGAATAAAGCAACATTGGAATGAATTGTGAAAGTTTTTCTTGATTTCGAATCATTGTTAATTTACTAATTTCAAGTGGTGTTTTATTAAATCAAGCAAATTGTTGGTTGGCTCCAAATTGATAGCCGTAAAACACAGCTAGAAAACTATAGTCTATTCCCTCTTGTTGATAAAATATTTGATGTTGGCTTACACACAGTTTTTTAGGTATAGCAGAAGGCTAGACGAAAATCAGTCCCGATTTAGTGATGTAATTTAACACTAGAACATGACCTGAAGTCAAATTTTATCCCAGCGTGACTTTGAATTCCAATTAAATGAAATCTGCTAAGTAGCAGATGGGTACTCTTGATGAATATGAGATGAAATAGGAAGAATATAATCTGATAAATTCTATATTTAGTGGACATTGCTGATTGATATTTTTTTTAAATCCACAATTTTTTTCCACCACCAAAAGCGAATAGCGTACGACTGAGCCAAATCTGTAATATTTTATTTTTTACTTATGCACACAAAATATTTGTATTTGATAAAAGAACGACGTCTGTTTTAGATACAGAAGAAAATCATTTAAATTGTTCCTTCAGTAGTATTGACATCAATACCTTAAAAAGGTGAAATTCACCATTATTTCGTTAATTCTTTTTAAAAAGATAAAAATCATCCATAATTTTTCATTTCTAAGGGTGTACAGCGTTTTCAAAATCAGTAGAACTCGAAGAGTTTTCGTCCAATCGTCTTAAACAATCGCAATTGTCTGTATGGTAAAGACACAAGACTCCGTACTTGGCGTCGTCGAGGACAACGTTTTGAGGAGGAACACGTCGATCCGGTCCGAGCATTTGATGGTGGATTATGATATAGCGTGGTATATCTCTCAGATAGCGAAAAAAGTACCGATCTGTTTTTTTAATTATCCAAAAAACCTGTAACAACACCTGGAACTGTCTCTGGTTCAAAAAACAAACCAGACATTAGTATAATCACTTATATATATATTTTTTAATAAAGATTTTGAAATATATTAAATTGAATTGTTTTGGTCTTAAGATGAAAGTCTGTGTGGAAAATTGTCGAACTGTGTACCAAAATACTTTTTTTTAATAAGTTTTTATAATGT
>JANSTU010041403.1:0-10910 GCA_027564075.1 Bolitophila hybrida | reverse complement strand
GATGATTCACGATTCCAAATATAAATAGCAAGATAGATCTCGGTGCATAGAGATATCTCAAAAATATGCGCATTTCCTCTGCAAAGTTGTTAGAGTCGCGTCAGAGCAAATTAAGACTCCTATCCATAGGGGATGTGTTGTGAGTGTTAGAGCACATTAGCATGACCTGACAACTCGTGTGAACCCATAATGGTCAATGAATCCGGTGTGATAATTGATCAACAGGACTTAAGATAATTTAGTCGATGAGATGGACCCAGCCGCTCATATCGGCTAATAAGACTATTCCACATTAGATCCAGCGAAATGTGGTTGATCGATCGAAGGTAATTTGATGTCAGCCATTTCTTGTTCAGGCTTCGGCGTCGAACTAAGATTTGCTTTAGAAAATGATTCCCGAAGCTCTAGCAAAATAATTTTTCATGTATATGGAGCTTGTTTCTCCTGTTTCGCATTCTTCCTCGAGTTGATTGTCTTCACAATGATTGATGAATCCAATCTTGCTCCAAAAGCTGTAATTGTGCAGAATTACCCTTTTGAGAAGCATTGATAGTAGGTTATAGGTAATAGGTGATAGGTGATAGGTTTGCATTTCTCTTTATGAGAAGATTCATTACTTGAACAGCTCTCCTGCTCAGCTAGGGCAGGTAGAAGAGTTTCATATATTACTGTTCCAGCGTAGAGTGTTCATTGCCCTGCAGTCCTATTCGAGTTCACCACGCTGAACCTTAATATTATATGTATGCGCTTCGCTTTGCTGCCATTTGGAGATGCTGGATGTGAACGTTACACTATTACACTACTGAATGTTTTATTGGCTATTAAGTTGTTCAATTTCGCTCGGGGCAAAGAGATGCGTAAACTAACGAGTAGAACACTCGAGAACCGCGGTACTTTTTTACTTTGCCGGCAGAAACTAATCCGGTTCGATTGGTCATAGGCCAATGTTTTAACCGTGACAAGTTTAGTATTTCGCACTGGAATTATTAGTGTTTAGGGCTGGTAGATTTAAAACAATTCAGAAAAAAAAACAATTTTTATTTTTTTTAAACTTACATTCTTGCTACATTCTAACTAGTTGAATATAATGTTCGTGATCAATATTTCATCCCGCTGATGGTACAACAACAACAAGAGGAAGAAAACACAAATTCCGTATGAAAACAAAATAAATTTATTTATTATCATAATTTTTTTAATTAAAATTAAAATTTAATAGTTAATATTGTCTTTTTTTTTGGATAGAATTCCTTGCGCTGATATTGAAATGGCTGCTGCTGTTGTCGCTCGGTGGACTGCAAACACGGCGCGCGGGCAAGTTGCTTATTCAGTCGTAGTTGGCGTTTCAAAATTTCAAAGTATTTCTTTTGATCGACATGGAAACTCCTTTTTTTGCAACGGATGTTATGATTCGCAACATAAGGTTCATGGGATTTCGCAATTTAGCTGCATTTGATCTTTCCAATGAGCGATCTGCTGCATTTGATTTTGTATGCAATGGTGCCGATTCTGCAGAGTCGAGCTTAATGAGCTCGATTGTTGGCGACGGAGTCTCAATTATGTAGTCACCAAATACATTTTCGGGGAATGAAACGTGAGCTGTATTTTTATCCACCACCTCAATCTCTTCGTCATTTAATAGTTCGAATCGTATGAGTAACGGACAGTCATCAATTAGTTCTTCGTTTTCCATGTATTTGGTTTCGCAGTTGCTGACGTTTTCATCGTCGCCAGCTAACAGCTTGAGACCATGGACTGACAAAGTCAACCAAGACGACAATTCCACCAGATATTATGTCGGTATGCGACGGTTTCTTTCATTGGCGGTCTACCACCAGTTTGTTTCGTATCTTTCTTGGGTTCGATATAACGCGTCCGTCAAACATTGTGCGGAGTAGTGTAATTGAATCGCGGCTAGTGTCCTAGTGTGTGCTGTGGCTCCGTCCTGTTGGAACTAGAAGTGAGCCATGTCATTTACAGTCATTTCCGTAAACACAAAGTCACGCAGCATCACTTTATGATCATGGAGAGGCTCCTCGAATATCTCACTTCCGCTCATGCGGATGTAAACGTTTGTAGGCACGTTGCGTTTTGACAATGGACAATGGAGGACCAATTTTCAAAATGAAATTTGACTCGTTGTATCGGTGTTAGTTGATTCATTCCACAAAATGTCAATACGTCAAAAAATTGCGCAACTATTCAAGTTTCAAATGCTATCGCAACATATGGCGCACCCCGTATATTGTAAATTGTGTTGTGTTTTAAAAATATGTTACCAACTGGTTTTATTTTTTACATATAATTTATAAGGCTGTCTTAGCTTGGGATGTTCTATCTGAGCTGGATCCCTATTAAAGCTCCTTTCTGGTGTCTTTGGTTATAGTGTGACAGCTAGTCGTGTGACGGCTAATAATTATGCCAATCCTGTACCCGAATTCAGCGACCATTTGATAATTTTCATAAATTCGGTCGTAGCGTACATGGTAAGGTGCGCTTTCGCACTAAATTAATGTTCAAACTTTTCAGCATCCATTCATTAGTAATCTACGTCCAATACAATATTTTTCGCGTATCGTTATTCCATAATTATTGATTGGTTTACAGTGACCATTGCTTTCATCTTCTTCGTTTATCGAACAGCGAGTATATCGTCGTTCTGATCGTATGAATATTCGATTGTGCCGCGTTCATAATAGCTAATAGCGAATTTCTCCCTCAATGCTCACTGCGAAGAATCCTTCCTCGTTGGGTCGGATTTCCATGAAGTGAATAAGTTAACGAACGCTGCAGTATGATTATTTGGGTTATCACAATGCTGCAATAGTTGCAGTACAAATTTCTCTCCAAGTCCATAATTCCTATTTTGGTTGTTGGTGTTTGCGCCCAAATATGATTAGCCATTGGACGAACAAAGATCCCAGTATATTTAAAACCAAAGCGTGGACATCTTGCATTCATGTTTGCCGTAATACGCGATCATCTGTTCATCGATGCTCAGATGGGTTACAAACACACCAAATTGCATGAAATTCCTGTTCAGAATTTCGTTGAAAGTTGTCATTTTTGCAAACTCACATAAGCCGACGGATGCGAAAACGCACCACGGTGTCTTGTGGCTTGATCTTCGTCATTATTTTTAAAAATTTATTTTAAACACTTTTTTTTTGTAAATTGTAAATTCACCATTATGACTACTGGACCTGGTAGATGGCGTCATATGACAAAATATATCAAAAGTCATAAAAATGTGTATCCCTTTACTCTACAATGCACAAAAGGGTCTAAGATATATATTTTTTTAAATTCGCACCCGAAAAAAATAAATCGAAAGTTTTGTGTATTTGAAACTTACAATTAGTATTGAGTGCAAATATATAAAATAAGAAAATAATTATAACAGAGTTAAAGTCAGGTAATCCATCAATTGGTATTGCTAGTTTTATTAATAAGTATATCTAGATTTTGTTCAATTGACAAAAGTTTTTCCTGCAGTTCGAGCGAACGAAGGGTCTGGCTTGCGAGAGCTCTGTGACGTCATGGAATTTGTGAAGGTGTAGAGGATGATGATGATGGTATGGAGGTGATGGTACTGGGTTGGTACTGGGTGGATTGGAGTTGATGATTGATCATAAAGACTTTTCCAAATCTCTATATGTCAATAACAATCCCACCCATTTTTCCCAGTAGCACATAGTATACATCCATTCCTCCCGATCATTGCGATGTAATCGGGACTCTTCTCCACCACCTATTACATTGTGTTGTTGCCGTATATAACCCTTTTTTGTGGCCGCTTTCATATCTCGAAAGCAGGCCATCTAGGCTATAACAGATTTAAATTTAGCCTGTCGGAGTCTCCTTCCAAAACCGATCCTTTGACTCTCCACCACGCACAGTGGCATGGCGTCCATCTGTATACAAATATTTGCTCTACATTATTTCGATTTATCGAAATTTATTTATTTTGTTAAAGAAACAAATTTAAACTCGATATTTCTTCTCGTCACCTATATCGACGCGCACATTTCGTCGCCCACTCTTCGGCGCCCGCACTTCGGCGCGCACATTTCGGAGCGCACATTTTGGCGCCCACATTTCGGCGCCCTTCCTTTGACCCGTACATTTTTTTTGATTTTTATTTTGCGTTTCTGTTGTGTGTTTAAATTTTTTTTGCGATTGTTTTGTGTTTTTCATTTTGCGTTTATTGATTGTGTTTGTGTTGTTTTTTTTTTAGGCGTGGGTGCCGAAAATTGCGCTCCGAAATGATCCGCGTCGAACCGTGGGCGCCGAAATGTGCGCGCCGAAACAACCGAAATCCCCTATTTAGCTGTCGAGATAAAATATAGAGAAGTGACAGTTCATTCGCAATAAAAACGTTTCGTCAAGTACTCAAAGCTTTGAATTTTGAGAGAGAGCTTCGGCGCAAACGTCAAAAATATAGAGTTCATATGCAGCGATTCTCTACCTAACAGTATTATTCGGCCAATTGAGATTCGTTTAATCGTATCATATTTATATAAATAAGTTGTATCAATGTTTGAATTTAAAAAATGATTTAATTAATAAATGATTTAATTATAAATGATTTATTATAATAATGAAAAAAAAATCAATAAAATTAAAATATTTGGGTTTGAACACATGTCATTTGAATATGTAAATATATTATCTAGTTGGCGTACGCTCTAACTAACGGAGCTAAAGCGGTAAGCATTAAGTATATCGATTTTTTAAATTTGGAATTTTCGTTTACGGGTAGGGCCCAAAAATTGCAAAATAATAATTTTAATAATAATTCGACAAACATCCAAAATTACTTACAACCGTAAGGAAAATTTTGCTTTTCAAAAAAATCCTGATATGCTCATCACAATGAAATTAGATTTTCTAGAATGATGGGTTGATAGGAGCGCCATGTGGCAAAGGAAGAACGAACACACCTGTTTTGACGGGCTTCAAAACCTGTCATATCTGATAAACTACCAAATAGAATGTCGAATTGAATTGATAGAATCGAATCGTATTGAATTGAAAAAATAGAATCGAATAGAAGAGAATATCGATTGGTATAGAATATCGAAATTACAAAATCAATAAATCAGGGAAAAATTGATTTTTGATTCGAAAAATCTACCAGCCCTATTAGCGTAGGCTTAATTCGAACTTAAGTCTTTTAATTTTAAGTAAAATACCACGGAGATATTTTTCGAAATATTTCGAGTTAATAAAACATGTTTTTCTAACTAAGTGTTTTTGTATCACTGGTCAAGAAATCAAGTCTATATGATGTAATATTAAATTGGTAGAACGATCAATTCCATTCGTTTTGCCGTTGGGTTTAAAATTATGGTTTGATTCAGTTTAATTTTATGAAACATATACAAATCTCTATATCCATAACAACGACTTTCGTTCTTTTTAAACAATTTTTGACCAGAATTAACGATATAAAAATTGTTTCGATGCAATAGGCTGAGTCACCAATTGCTAAAAGTGACATTATCTCGAAAACTATCGATTTTTGTATAATTATGTTTCATATTTTGATATTCTGGTCAGTCATGAGCTATAGGTCAGCCAATGGATAAAAATGACTCGGAAAACCCTTTATATAATAAGCTTGATAAGAAATTAAAATACGTATAAAAAGTAGTTTTTCTAAAACATTATATGCACACAAGAAGCCAATAATAATTCACAGATACAATATATAGAACAGAAGTACCACCTGCCCTGTCCCCTAAATTGTTTGCTCTTAATCTGCGGGCATGTTGCAAATATATCAATTTAAACGTAGGAAAAACACACAAAACCGTCCATAAACTACCGTCATATTATCCGAAAACAAATGATTACACACATCCTGTGAGTCCTATTTATATGCCCTTCCCTTTCTGCGTTGCTTTGCTCGAGTATGTTTGGCGGACACGACCGTCCGGTGCGACTAGCGTGTAGTATTTGCCCTAGAGCTTATTGAGCCCTTATTATAACAGAGCGTACTGGCTGTGGTTTTATGCAAATGTTCAAGTAAACACGGACAACGTATAATACGCTGGGTTAATGTGCGGGCAGTATGTTTAGATTTAATTGCACGCGCATTTTCACGTGTATATACAAATGCTTAGGAGGGGTAATGCGTGGTAAGTGAAACACATGCGAACAGGATTTTTTTTTTTAAAAAGTTATAGATTATGATGATGGTAAATTTAGCGCCTAAGACCCATTAGTGCAGAACGCATTTTGTTAAAAAAGTCAAATCAAATATAAGATTATTTCTATATAAAGATTATTCACATCAAAGAACTTCCGTTGTGGATTCCATTTCTCTTGCGAATGTCATGTTTGACCAGTTTGGAGCATAACAAAGTTTAACGGACAACACAATTCAATCAAATACATATATTTTGTGTGTGTGTGTGTGTGTGTTTCCCAAATAAATGCTGCTTTGAATATCAATGACTGCCGCATCAGTTTCGAAAAAAATGCGAGGTAAAAACAACAAGATTTTGCATGTTAACTGGAACAGTCATATATGCGGAAATTTATCTGCGCTCTGGGCGGCCCAAACCGAGTGTGCCCGTTCGTGGTATTGAATTACAAAAGAATGGATGCCACAGAGACATTCCCGCATACATACAAAGGGAGAAAAAAAAACAAAAGCGTGATAGTACACAACCACCCACAGCGACGCGGAGCTCGTGAGTCGCTGCTTTTTGATGTTGGCGTTGACGGATATATGGGCGCATTGAAAAATGGAACGATCTCCAGGGAAATTACAGACATTTGAATGGATGACAGATGTGTAATTAAATGTTCAGGTAATTTTCGCATATGTGTATACACAAAGGACAATTTCAAATGCGCATATATTACTTAATCGATGCGTGGTACAACAAAAAGCAAACATAGCAACCCCCTGTTCCACCCGCAAATTAATCGCAATTCTAAACTGTTCTTGACGCATATGAATGACTGCCTGTCACTTAGAATAACAGTATACAAACGCAACGGATCGCTTGCCGTTGTGCATCGTCATCATTCAATGACGCATTCCGCGCTCGTGTGCATGTCCTCAACTATATATGCAGCGGGCCCTACAAATAACCCTCTTACTAATATTGCATGACAAAAGGGATGTGCTCGCACGCACTCCAAATCGAGCGTACACCTTTGGAGCTGCGCTGCGGAGTGCGCTTCAATCGGGTTGAGTGCCTCATATTTCAGGTGAAGTGAAACTGCGTGTATCGGCTGTTGTATTAGGGATACTTGTACATCAGGGAGCTTCATTCAAAATAGGGAGAAAACCAGCAAATAAATGTCATGTGAATTGATGGATTTTGTTAAGTGAGACAAACTAGACAATTTCGACAATTCGTTACACGTGCGATTTGGAATAACACATCGTATATATATGTACTATCATTGCAAAAATTTGGAATTACTCATAAGATCAGTGCACGCGTCTGGGCTGAAGTTCACTTCCCCCTTTCTTTGCATTCTATATTATATATATATATATATATATATATTCAATTTAAACTGTGCACACGCAACATATATCGAAACATGTTATTTACATTCATATTTTCCACTTTTCCACTTTTCTCATCGAATGAAATTCGCCATTAAATATTCAACGAGAGTGGCTGGTTTGCTGCTCTCGTTGGTATGGATGTGAGTCTGCAGCCAGATCTCACTTCAAACAAATCTCGAGTTTTGCTTACGTTTTACTTTTCCTAGTCGTCCTTGCTGCGCCACGCCATACATGATTAATGCAAGCTGTTATATATGCTGTGAACAGTTCCGAAGGGTTGCATTATCGTTTCTATATGTATTTTTATATATTATTCTATATAAGGAACACGCTTCAATGGAACTGCATCCATATTTGATGGCATATGATGTGATACTAAATGTGAATGGCGCATAGGTACGTATTTTGGGAGTGATTTTGCGGGGTTGGTGAATAAGGCAAATGATTTTTGATATAGGTGAACAGTGGATATATGTAGATGTGATGAGGAGCGAAAGAGATTTTTGAGTGAGTATATACATACACACGAGAATTGAAATAACTTTTAGTTGAATATGTATTATAGTATATATTTTCTCTGTGAATTTAATGAGTCTGAATAATTTAGTTATTATATTTATGTAGATCGTCTAATTCAGAAAAACATTATTTGAAAAAGCAGGCGGAGCAGACAATTTCCCAATAGAACTCGTCAAAGCGGACCCGTCACTTTCAACGGAGATTCTATTCCCCATGCTAGTACAGGCATGGGAAGTCTGGAATAAGCAACAGAGTTGAGATCCACGCAATGTTCGTCAAATTCGAAAAGCTGCCGACAGCGTCAACAGAACAGCGATCTGGCACGCACTGCACCGCCAGGATAACCAACATCATGAAAGAGATGTACACCGAATCTTCTTGTCGCGTCTTATTTAATGGTAAGCTCTCAGGCAGCTTCGTCGTGAATAGTGAAGTGGGACAGGGTTGTCTTCTCTCGCCACTGCTATTTATCGCAGTGTTAGATGACGTTCTTGTAGAGGCGTTGAGCAATAATGGTCGCGGAATTCAATGGGGCCTGTACGACTGCCTTCAGGACCTTGAATACGCTGATGATGCTTGCTTTTTAGATTATCGTCACGAATATGTCGACTCAATGCTATAGCCTAGTCGGCCTTCAGATCAACGCAAAGAAGACGAAGGAAATGCGGCTCAACACAAGCGAACGGGTGCAGCTCATCCAACTCAACGGTAACCCGTTGATATTGTTGATAAATTCTGCTACCTCGGAGGCACAGACATTGCCTTTGCGATGCTCAGCGTCGTCTGGCGCTCCACTCAGCTGTCACGAACGAAGCTGACGTCAAATCGGTCCTTTTCTACAGTTGCGAGACGTGGAAAGTGACCTCTGCTCTAACCAGGAAAATGCAAACTTTTTTCAACCACTTCTCGAGGCGGATCTTGTGCATCAGATGGCCGGAGGAAGTCTCCAATACTGAATTGTTGAAACGAACCAGGCAAGCACCCGTCTCAATGCAAGTTCGACGGAGAAAGTGGCAGTGAACTGAACGGCGATAAAGGCTTTGGCCGGCAACCGCGTGATGCCCTATGTCCCGAATAGGTATTAAAGAAACTAATATATATTTTATTGTGATACTGACTACGCTTTTTCTGATTACTTGCCTATTGTGACTAGGACTACAACTAAGATTAATTTTAATAGACATTTATTTTTATGTT
The DNA here is from genome assembly GCA_027564075.1 of Bolitophila hybrida. Taxonomy (NCBI): domain Eukaryota; kingdom Metazoa; phylum Arthropoda; class Insecta; order Diptera; family Mycetophilidae; genus Bolitophila; species Bolitophila hybrida. The sequence goes on along the minus strand of JANSTU010041403.1, from coordinate 1,657 downwards.
TGTTTTTAAAAAAAAATGTGCCAAGGCTGTTGCTGAATCTCTTTAGATAATTTTCAACTTTCATTCGGCATCTTTCCAAAATACAGAAAAGTAGCTATTTTTCCTAGTATATAGCTCAACTGTTTGATTCTTTAGTCTGCGACGAAATGAATATAGCCGATTAGCAGAAAAATCTCTGCAAATCAGCTTGATTTTATGGCCGGTCGATTTATTTCGACAAATTTGGTAGAGAAAATAAATGTCTATTAAAATTAATCTTAGTTGTAGTCCTCGTCACGGAAGTAGTAAGTCCACAACCAAATATGCTATTGTATTAATAAGACGTAAAAGAAGTCAAAAAGCTAATGCCACTAGATTTGATGAGAAAGGGGCATATGATGTGAAGAAAAAAGCAGGACTAAATATGGTAAAAGTAAAGATAACAGATCCGGTCTGCTCAACACGAAAGGATCACAGAAAACAACGGGCTGCCATAGCAGCTTACATGGCCGGGAATCAACCTAGGTCGGAGATGCTATTAGAAAAATGTTAGTGACTATTATGTCGCAATTACGAATTACGATATGGAACCCGTTCGTCAACATAATGAAAATGCCTGCTGAATCGGCGTCATACTACAACTTCAACAAAACCATTTAATGAGATAATTTAAAAAAATATATGTTTATTTAAACAAATCGAATACATGATTTTTTTAGCTTATAGCTTACCGTCAGTTTTATTACCCCTCTCACACCCCCTTACACATAAATACAAAAAATACCCTTTTCCTCCTATATCCCTTAAGGGTACACTGATTTTTATTATTCATACGTATTTTAAATACCTTTTATTTTATATCATTTACTCTATTAACTATCCCCCTTTTATCCTTAAAAATGGTCTGTTATTGTGACCCTGATTAAAATGTCCGGGTTCATTAAGAGATAATTTGCGTCTATAATATCTCTCTGGACCGATCTATATAAGGAACTTGCCACAACCGAATAAAGTACGTGCAGGCTAAAGGGTTGTGGCAATAGAATGGACTAATTAATGGCCTTAAAATCCAAGGCTATTCAAACTTTGCCGCTTAATTTAACCAACCCTTGTGTGGACCAGCTAATTGAATTTGATTTAAATTGGAGCTTGGCCTCCACCATTCGGTATCTATCAAATAATACTTGAAACTCTGTGAAACTCAGCTGGAGATAATCTCCAAGATCTTTAAATCTAGTCTGGCACAACTATGTGTGATATCCCGATACACAGTAAGCCCCTGAACAAAATGAAACGGGGACACCAACAGTTAAACAGCTCTTTGCAATGCAGGTTATGCGTACACCTTTTACACTTCAATTTTCGTCGATGATATAACAATTAACCCTTGTAAAACTGTCCTGGTTCTCTTCTGCTATAAAATAAAATGTGAAATTTATAAATATCCCATACTTTGAAACGAAACACCGAAGCTTACAGCTAAAGTGAAATATCTGTAAGTTATCCAGAACGGAGAACTCCTATTCAACAAATATATTGAAATGAATACCATCAAATCCATTAATGTAATTATGTTAGTAGTAATTTACTCTCATTGGATCTTTTAATCCCTTGTGGGACATAGGGCCAGTGTGCGATGCCGCACAGCGGATTCATTGACCATTACGGGTTCACACGA
>JANSTU010041392.1:0-10910 GCA_027564075.1 Bolitophila hybrida | reverse complement strand
AGAAGTTTCTAGCAAGTTTTCCACTTTGGACACACGTTACGCCATGGATGAGCTTCATCGAGAGCTGGCAGTATTAATACGCTTTTTTACATTCACTATCTAAGTTCAGTTCAATATTATACAAACAAAAAAAAACTAAAAAACGCTATAAAATCACGGTTAATTCTAAATAAATCTAATTTAAACATGTATTTTGATTATCTGATATGTAAATAAAACTTATCGTAAATCGTAACATTTTTGTATATTATACGCGTACTTACCTCGTTGTTATCTAACCACTTTCTGTTTCCTCTTTTTGTTCTCAGTGTTTTCACTTTCGTTTCGATTGAGTGTACAATATGCCACAGATACCGTTAGGTCACGTCTGCACTTTTTTGTATGGATGAAGCAAATCTATATATAAGTATCGTTACATTTGTTCAATTTCAATTATTGCCCATTCGATCGTCACCGGTGTTGTTTTAAGATTTGATTTGTATCCAGTGATTATTATTCTGATTTAGTTTTAATGATGTTTTTAACAAATTTGGTACTTTTTAATAAATGTTATGTGCGTTTTAAATATTTATTTATGTTTAACTTTATAGTTTTCTCTCGTATGCTTTTGTGTGGTTCTGTTTATCAGTGTTACTGCTTTGCCACAACATCCGTTTTCGTCGGCACTAAACAACAAAAACGGTGAGAACTGACAATGAAAAAATTTAAGAATTTTAATTGTGTTAATTATAATTGTTTATTTTTTTAATTAGGTGACACTGATCGAGTTCAAATACGAGTTTATAGAGGACCCACCAATGAAATGGAACATTACGCACCATGGGGTTTCTACGTTAGTCAGCCAGCAGAGGAGGATGGCGATAGTTATTAGTTACAGATAAAGAAATAAATAAATTTTTTCTTTAAATATTTAGTCATTGGCGAAGTATTTTTTTATTTTAAATAAATAAATATATTTTTTATGAAATAGTACCATTTTTGTATGTGATATGTTTTTGAATCATCAATTCAGTCAATTTTTTAACATGAATCGTTTTACACCAAAATAGTACAGACGTTGAAAATAGACGATTTTTGGAAGCAAAATTGGATGACCGAAGCCAATTTACACTATATGCGGGCCTATTCTACACTAATCTCATTGAGCTATTTTGACAGTTCCATGAGCACAAATTGCGGCATCGCATTAAATAAAATATCGCTTGTATATTCTATTGTCAATTGAAATCTTGTCACTGTGATAAAAAAATTCTCTAACGAGGACTGAATTCTTCTCAAGTGCAAGAAGAATGCACTTCCGGGTTGGGGTTTTAAACCAACAACAATTCGAGTATTTCATGTTATTATTGTTTTGAATGAATTTGGTTACAAATAATGCAAACAAAACCAAATCGGCGGTGACAAAAATGCACACCATTATTTGAAAGAAATTCACAAAAATTCGAAACTAAAAAAAAACAAAGCAATTAATTGAAAAAAAGTATATATCTTAATAAAACATAACCTAAATTATTATTGTATTTTGGTGTGTATTTCAAGGCGAGGTAAAATTTGTCATACACAAAAATTGACCATTAGCGAAACTTCCATATAAAGTCTGATATTTTTTTCAGTCATAGATTTTTATATTATTAAACCAAAAATTTAAAATAAAAAATTACATTTTTTTATTTAAAGCTAATGTATATACTGATCTCTTGGTGGAAACAGCATAACATGTCTATTTCTAAATTTAATAATCTCCAGCAAATCTTGTGCTATGCATTTTGGTAACTCAAGAAGATCTACATCTGAGATTTTAACTGATTTAGAAATAGTCCATAAAGCGATATCCCGGAGACTTCGCATTGGCATACGAATCTGTACATTGTGACGTGTCAGTGGTTCGGTAGCTTGAAGTCCTTGTGGTGGCCATAGAATTGATGTATTATTAAAATACATCGGTGCTCCGGTTATATGATTTCTGCATGACCAAGGGTGCGTTGTGAATGTGTTCAGGCGAGTCGATTCATTTGGTAACAGGGTTTTGTAGAGGACCGGTGTACCTCGATAGTCTAGCCAGAGCAGGTCAACGTCAACGGATGTACAGTTTGTGACCAGGACGTATGAAGCACGCAGCGAAACGGTTGATCGAAGGATTTTCGGATATAACCGGTTCATTGTCTGGGTTTTAAACAAACAAATATTAATATTATTTTTGTAAAATAATAAGGTGTTTTTAATGAAGCAAGAAAACTAATGTGTTTGTTCACAACTGCTAAATGCAAAATGTTAGGTTAAGAATGATCTGTTTTTTTGCTTTCTCGCAACAGTTCAATAATAAAACTTTCATTTATAGTAGATGCAGTTGTTCATAATTTTACGCATATTTTTAAGGTTATATTTATACTTTGAAGTTCTGCACTTTTCGCTTAATTATTTGTCTGTTGTCAAAATTCATAGTTTTATATTAAAAATGTTCACAAAAAATAAACCGCTGTATTAATATTCAACAATAATTTATGCACACAGATGGCTCTCGGGCAAAACGAGGAAAACAAAATCCATATCAAAACATCAGTTCTATTTGCATTTACAATCTGAATAATGGCAGTGTGTATTTCAATTATTGGAAAAGATGTAAGTGTTTTAATGTTAAATTCACCAACTTACCGTGTTTTAAAGTGTAATTAACACTTATTTAATAACTTGAGGTACATTTAAAATTTAAAATAATTGGAGATTTTTGCTGTTGTTTGAAGATTCACAGGTTTTTTGTACGCCAAACAATGTTGACGATCGTCATTTCGATTGTTGATTATTTCACTACTTGTTTTTGCGTTTTTTTTTCTGTTGTTTTGACATTGACAGTTACTGTCAAATGTGCGGTAGAAGGTAGAATATAATATATTATATTATAATATATATATTGCTGGTTTTGGCGCACAATTTCAAAAAACTTAAATTTATTCTAATAATTTCTGATTATTCAAAACAGAATTCGCCGCAATACATTGCAACGGCGGACATTGATAAAGAACTCGAGCTGCAGTATCGTGTCCATGCAGCATTAGATGTAGTCGAGGAGAAATGTGCACCCGGTCCCAAGCAAACGCCTGACACACGAGATCTCTATCTGGGAATGTTGTACTCGACTGAATCTCATAAAATGTTAGCACACAATTCCAAAATTAACTAAATTATTAAATTCTTGTATTTTATTGCTTAGATATGGCTATGTTACAAACACCAAAATAAAATTCGTAATTGTGATAGATTCGAGCAACACATCGTTTCGAGAAAATGAAGTCCGTGCAGTAAGTATTCATCAATTAAGTTAAACATAACAATTTTAAAAATATACCAAAACATTTGCAGATGTTCCGGAATCTGCATACTCTCTATACGGATGCCGTATGCAATCCATTCTATGTACCCGGCGAAATGCTAACCTCAAAGTCAGTATATTTCTATAAGTTTATCGTATCTTACAAATTTATTTTATTATTTCCTTTTCAGGGTATTTGATAAAAATGTCCGTGTCATCATGGCTGGCAATGCTTAATAAACAAATATAAACTTGTATTTAACTATTATAAACATACTAAAACATATTGAATCAAGAATTTGATAGTACATTAAGTGACGAGGATTTTGTTTTTTTTCCTGGAATATCTGAGATTGTATCGCTTTGACCGCGTCTCCTCTTCTTGCTAAGGTTAACCAGTTTTATTTTGTGCAATTCTATATCTTCATTTATTGGGGTATTGTTCATACTGTATATACCTCTCTTGCAGGGGAAAACGAGTAATGATGGTTGTTGATGCTTTAATCTACGAGAAATAATTAAATATTCAATATATTTAAACAAATGACCGTTTACCTCCAACTCATGCCCAATTTTCGCAACCATGGTTCGGCCTGTTTCAAATATTGAACCTGGCTACCGATTATAGAGCCCGGACGGCAGATTCGCGTCCAGGCAATCGAATCCAATGCACTGAGGTTAAAATGCTTCATCATATAAGCAGCAATCAATGTACCTGTGCGACCAAGACCCGCTCTGCAGTGCACTGCAATGCCACCAGTTGACTGTTCTGCCACGCTGAGAAAACGTTTTAATATCGTATTATTCGGTGGTGTACCATCCTCGAAGAATATATCATAGTGGGATATTCCTGCGTCCTTGAAACTAAAAACTATTTTATAGGGGAAACTTCTGTAGATGCTATTCAAAATACTTACTGCTGGGAATTGTACTCTGGCTCGTTACAACGGACAACGGTACTGACTCCAATTCGTTTAAATTCTTCAATATAAAAGTCACATCCGTTATTAGTGGAAGTTGCTATTGGACCCACGAAAGCCAGAATTTTACCTGTTGTAAACGGAATGAGTTACTGTAATTTATAATTCAGACACAATTTATACTTGGAGGAACAATCCAACACATATCGCCATCGCCGTTCTCTAGACTGTACATTGATTCGTATGCAGTAATGTCAAAATCTTTAAAATTGACAAACTCCAACTGACGACCAACCTCCCAAAGACTTTGCAGAAAACAGGCTAAACTCAGCCGACCCGAACGCAAAGATGTGGTGTCACAGAAATCGCTGAAATATTTATTGAAATTTAAATATTTTTAAGATCGCTATGTGCTCGACTAAATATAAACAAAATATAAACCTATATTTTATTAAATTATTGTTCGTGATACGTTGGTAAACCAAATTTGGCTGAATATTCAAACAGAGCACAGCATATCCACAAACAAGAAATGCATCATTGGCCAGTGTTCTTGCGTCGGCAACCGAGGCACAATGGACGATTTTCTGTTCCACTGGTGATGTAATCATATGCAAATTCACTTTACACGCATATCTATATAGCTGACCTAAAACAAGATTATAAAATACAGTTATATGTTCTGGTAGAGGGTAGACCTAATACCTAACGAAGGAGGACCAAAGTACGTCCGAATATATGGGACTCGAAGTTTTACAGATAAATAAATGGATTCGGTGGTGTTTTTCGGTATAATTTCTCCTTCGGACATTGTCGCAAAATACAGTTTGTTCGGTACAATCTCAGACATTGTCAAAAAACGGGACATTTTGTAAGTTTTTTTTTTAAATTTTTATAAAAAAATGGAAATATATTAAAACTAACAATTTAATTTTGTTATTATATTTGTACGTACATTATATTCTTGTGATTACTTGATGTGTGGACACGAATTATTTTATTTTATTTTTCGGAAAACATTATTGGAAAAAAATGTGTTTCATGAATTTTGGTCATATGGTAGCTTTTGCGTGGAAAATGTCGGTGTCTGGTGACGATGCACAAAGGACGTTTTGGGAAAAGCAGCCTATTCTCGATGGCAGTCCACGCTCTGGTGTTTTTTAGAGGACACATTTTTTTTTAAAATTTTCACCGAACGCCCCAGTTCGACATGCTTGGGATATTTAATTTGCATCTGCAACTTCCGTACCATCTCAACAGATGTCGCAGCATGCTTTGGTCCACCATTGTTGCGTTTATGGTGCGATGAACGAACATGTTGTTCACCTTCAAAAGACAAATTGGTCAAAAATCCTATTTTAAAAACCATAACTATCTATTTTATTTATTGAGAAGAACTCAGTCGTTCAATTATAAAAAGGACAAAATATTTCGATAAAAGTGAATCTGAAGTCAAAATTAAAAACATAACCCCAAATTATTAACATCTAAATTATATACTCATCTCATTGGATCTTGTAATCCATTGTGGGACGTAGGGCCAGTGCGATGTCGCACACCAGATTACGGGTTCACACGACTGCTAATGTGCTGTGCTACTCCTATTGGAGTATTGGAGCTACTATGCTCTAACACTAACATCACATCCCCGATGGGTATATTTTGATACATGTGTTTGTATGGTGTATTTGTTAAAATATTTTTCAGGTAGTTTTGGATCCTTGTTCGGTTTAAGATTTCGTTTGGAAATAAGTCCCATTTTCCAGGGTCCTTGGATAGGTTTCTAGATGTTTTTCTACCAGGTACGCCTAAACGATTTATTTAATCCATAGGCAGATGTTATTTGGTTATGAAGGAAATATTGCTCCTGGTCTGAGCGATGATCCTCTGCATTTTCTGACGGGCCTAATTAGTGAGCCTAAAAGCTCTATTTTGAGCTTTTGTAGTCGAAGTGTGTTTGATCACAAAAACATTGGCACTTGATTCTTGACAATATCAGCTGCGACTCCTAGATCCCATATCTTCTACTTTATGGCTATTTTTTCCAGATCTCAGCTCACCTGTAGTCCGGTATCCTAAATTAAGGGTGTTGCGATATCATTTGAAACTTGAATAACTTTTGATGTGGACAACTTTTTTTTTCTTTTTTTACACAAACATTATTTGTTCCTTTCTATTTTATTTCCATCATTTTTTGAATATAATAACCAACAAATGACCGCCTTAACTTTTGATGCAAAAAGATGCCCTTTTCGTGAATTTTGCATAACATTTTCCAGCGTCACGGTGGTAATAAGCGATATTTTCCGGCGAATATTGGCTTTGAGCTGAACTATGGTCTGCAGCTTGTCGAAGTAAACTTTGCTCTTCAAATACCCCAAAAAGAAGTCCGGCGGCGTCAAATCTGGTGCGCGCCGGCGGCCAAGTCGGAATCGCCGTTTTTCGATAAGACGCGTCGGTCGAACATCGTGCGGAGTAGCGTCATTTAATCGCGGCTAGTGTGTGCTGTGGCTCCGTCCTGTTGGAACCAGAAGTGAGCCATGTAATTTTCAGTTATTTCCGGAAACACAAAGTCACGCAGCATCGCTCTGTAGCGCTCGCCATTGATCGTAACGGCGTTGCCAGCCTAGTTCTCGAAAAAAATACGGCCCAAACGGTCACTTTTTGATCATGGAGAGGCTCCTCGAATATCTCACAAGGACTTTCGTCGGCCCAAAAGCGACAGTTTTGCTTATTAACCGCGCCATTCAATGTGAAATTAGCTACGTCGCTCATGATGATTTTAAACCAAAATGCAATAAGACGTTTTATCGGTGTTAGTTGATTCATGGCACAAAATAGACTGAAATGACGCGTCGAACAAGCCACAAAATTTAAACTATCTATTTTTTACTTGACACACTTGTGACCGACACCTTTTTGAATATGATTTAAGGAAAACAATCATCGAGAATTGCGGTTAGAGGAATGTAAGCCCCTGTGACCAACGCTTATTTGGACAAATAGGCAATTCGTCTGAAGGTCAAATAGGTTGAACTTATTGAAATTTTGGAAAATTGGCGACCAAAAAATTTCATTAGAAAAAACTAGCATATGGATCACATTTTTTTTTATAATTTGGCACATAGTCCAACAATAAAACTTATATTTTTTATTATTATTCCAACATCGAATTTGTCCCAGCCAATAATTTCCTTCTATTTCCTATAATTAACACCCATCTCGTTGGCCAGTGCATCGATCTTGGCATTGTTAATGTCCAACTCATTGATCAGACTCTGGGACAGATTCTCTGAGGTAACGTCACGCTGTAGAAAATTCGCCACCAACTGTTTGCTGGGCACACCACCACCAAAGGCCAAACATTCACGACGGAATCGTTCACCCTGACTACGACTAAACGGATCTGCCTCGAAGTAGGTGTGCCATATCCATGAGGCGATTGCACGTGAAATTAGATAGGAGTAGTATTTAGCTCCGTAGCCAACCAGATGAGAGAATCGCAATTGCCACGCTGTATTGCTGACATATGGTAAACTATAGTATTGCTTTTGAATGCGGCATAGAACGTCCGTAGTGTTGCCATTTGCCAGAACATTTGCATCACCGTGATATGCCTGATCCAGAGCGGAATAGAATACCTGTAGCTGGGTTTCACTAGCTGCAAAGAGGTGTTTAGAAATGCATAGTCTACGTAACATATCGTCGGGCATGGGCTCTTGTGTTTGGAAGTGTCTCGCGAAGGTTTTGAGGACCTAAAATTACAGAAATATTATAAAAATTGATAAATTTATTATCAGTTTATAAACAACCCTAGGATCACTAGCAAAGTACTCCATCAGTACGGATGGCACTTCGGCAAAGTCTGTGCTGCACCGGGTTCCGGTCACGTGCTGGTATTCGGTACGTGCCAGCATAGAGTGCATTGCATGACCCATTTCGTGAAACAAATTATCAACCATGGACGGTGTGAGCAGCGTTGGGCCAGACCAACGAGGTGGACTTAGATTTAACATAACCACAACAATGGGATTCTATAATTTAAAAAAAGAGCATACAATCAAGACCATACTACAAAATGTACTTTCAATCACCTGATACGATCCATCGGCCAGTCTCCGACCACCTTGAATTGTAAAATGACAATCCTGATTCGGTTTACCAGCACGATCGTACAGATCACAGTAAATGTGTCCCAATAGTCCTTCGGACTCATGCACGACACGCAATTTGTAAATATCATTTGCCCACGATTCACCGGGTGACATTTCGGTGTTCTCCAACGTAATACCGTAAAGACAGCGCATCACATGATTCAGACCCTCCATACATCCACCCAGGCTAAAGTACGGTGTAAACTCTGATGCGGACACCTGTAACCATTGTTTCTTCAATTTTGCTGTATAGTATGGTGTATCCCAGGCGGCCAGCTCACTACTAGCTCCGGTTTCATTTTGTTTCATCTTGGTCATGGTCAAGAAATCACTTTCGGCTCGTGGTCTCAGTTTTTCTGATAGTTTTTCCAAAAACTCATTAACCATATGTGGTGTTTCAGCTGTGCTTGATTTAATGGCTCTTAAAGATAATAAATATCAAAAATCTACTATACTCTCCACAGGTTCCCTATGTTTTACCTGTGTGCGTAAGTAGGAAAACCACATATCTGTGCAAGTTCATGTCTTGCTTTAACCAACTCGGCTAGCAGATGTTCTTGATGATCTTCGGGAAACAGAAACAGTCGATAGGCTGTCTCTCTGGCCAAGGCACTACCTGAATCTGCATACAAACCAGAAACCAAGACTTTGTCACCTTCTACCGAGAAACTTAATCACTATTATTGTCAGAAATACTAATCAATTAAAAAAAAAAACTTACTACTGTCTAATGTTATCGGGCAGAATTGCCTTCGATACCTGTCGCGGATGTACAGCACCGTTCATGAAACGTTGACCGAGCTGCAGAATGCGATCGTTAAGGTTTACTACCTAAAACAAGAGGAACTTTAGGAAAATGTAAACATTTATGGAACTGCTGTGTAACCCTTTGTCGTTGCTCCTCTTCCAAGTGGATGCCACACTGCTCGAAGTCGAACAGAAACAGTTTGGCCACATGATCGTCCACTTCGTTCGTTTCAAACGAATCTCCGGAATCCACAACTCTTTTTAGTGATTGAAACAGCTCTCGATGAGTGTTTAGTCTATACGCAAATGCATTAATATTAGAAATACACACAGAGACATTTTTCATAGAATAATTACTTTTCCACAACTCCACTAACACTTATGCAAGCATCCTCTGCCGCATGTGAAAACGATGACTTTGGATGAGCTATACGTATAAATTCCGCAAGATCGGCAACCCTACACAAGGAATCGGACAATTCGTCGAATACTTGTACGATTTTTCGCTTTCGATTCAGACTTGTGGCCTCTTCGATAAGCTCATCCGTTTTGTTAATGACATTCTCCTTTAAAAGATAGAAACCTTCGTGTGACCGTAATTCGGGTATCTCAAAAATGCCCTGTAAACAAATTGTTAGTTTAAAAGTTTAAAATCAATAATAGAAAATGTACCGTTGGTTCTTGGGTAAGATTAAACTTCTTGGCCGGTTTTGAGTTAAAAGCGGTTGCTAGATGTGACCAGGTTGTAACGTTTAGTCTACTATTAATGTTGCTGTGCTTTATGCTCTTGAGTAAGCGTAGCCTACCCACTTGAAACATATTTATATAATGTCTTTGTTATGTTCTTGCTGTACAGCTGCTTAAGATTGTGCTGTGGTATTATATTTTACAATACATTGCGCAAGAATAATATCATAACAAAGGCAAGGTAGATTGGTAGATTATATTTTACTATTTTAAATTTGAGGTTATTTATTTGTATGTGGATATGTCATTAATGTCAAATAGTAGGAATGCGTTCACTACATTGTGCGGAATATTTAAAAAATCAATTCGGTGTTATTCTGCTGTATTCACCCTGATTTTTTTTTAATTTTAGGCAATTAAGAATTTAAAACACACGATTTTTGCATATAAAGAACCTTCAAAATTTCTCTTTTTTAGGAACTATAGAACATGGTTTTAATTATGGTTATAGTATTTTAAAAGTTTTAAAAAGTTTAAAATTACTGTCAAAACTGCTGAAGACGCGAAAATTCGTCTATCCTTTTACAAATCAAATTAGGTTTCAAGGTATTAAAAAACAAAACATTTCAGACTATCTACTGTATTTCGCGCGAAGGTAACCTTAAAAATATAGGTAAATTAACAAAAAAATCTACGTGTATATAACAGCAAAAAATAATGTAGCATTTTAAAACAACAAACAGCTACAATCATTTATCATCTTAACTGCTATCAGAAAATAAAAGTTATCATCCTTAACCTAACTTTTTGTACATCGTACATCGGGGTTGAGAACCATTGCGTAAGAATCCCTGCACCCAAAAAAGGAAAGTGTTATTTACTTTAACACATAACTTTAAAGAAGATACATACAAAATAAATCTGTCATTTTAAAATAACAAACAACTTCCATATATAAGAAGATAGTTCGATCATCTGAACTGTTCTCAGAAAATAATACAAATCAAACTTAACCAAACTTTTGATGTGTAAACATCTATAGCGGGGCTGTGACCAGGGTAAAATCTGGCATAACGCAGCGTTAGTTGTAAACGT
>JANSTU010041391.1:0-24602 GCA_027564075.1 Bolitophila hybrida | reverse complement strand
ATTAATGTTCCGTTATTCCAAATCAATAACCTTTTTTCAGAAATAGGCTATTAATAGCAAGAGGAACCTACTGATTTTAAAGTGCTACATTCGAAAAACTCTTCGGTCTGCCGGCCGGGTTTGAACCGGAGACCTCCCATAAAACCAGGCCAACGCGTTAACCCACTCGGCTATGGCTATGGTCAGACTCCGGACCAAATACACAAAAAGTTTAGTTAATTTTTGCTCAAATATAATTATTATACAATGTGTTCTACATACAGAGGGAAATATCTTTAACCTTTCCTTGGTTCGATCTAAATAAAAAAACATTTGTTGGGGTGATTGATTGATTTTATTTGCGCTTCAACTTTTTAAGTAAAATACTTATATATATAAATATATATTATATATATATATTTTTTTTTTTAAACTTCACAAAGTATTTTTGAATTATTATTATCATCATAATAATCATTTAAAAACACACTAAAATGTTATGAATCAATTGTGAAAAGTTTGTGAAAGTTGTCTTTAAGAAAGATAATTTTGAATAATTAGCAAAAAAAATGCAATAATACATATTGTTATTTTAACGAAAAAATGTACAAAAAATAAGTGTCTGACATATTCATTAGATATTGTATAAAATATCGATCGTCTGTATGTTTATTAAAACAGATTTATGAGATAAGAAATATAAAGCTGATATCAAAACCTATTTAATTAAAATCCATCTTAATTTAATTTACCGGCTGTTTTGATCGGAAAAATGTAATACACAATTTCATGATATTTTAAAAAAAAAATCTAACTCAGCTTGATTTCATTCAGCGATTAATTAAAAAAAAAAACTATAATCTATCTTTAATTAGCTTCCCATTTTCAGAAATACACATTTTCCCGTGCACCGACTATTCTAAATACATACACACACACATTTATACACACGCACGCACACACACTCAAACACATACCGAAAAAAAACGTCTTACGCGCTCTGTAGAATTTCTAAATCAGCCCGCTAAAAATACACTTATGACTTTCCAGAAAACACCGTGCGAAAATAACAGCGCATAGACAAAAGGAAAACATACACTCATACTGTATTTACATACATATATTTTCGTGAAAATTGCAGCGTTTGTATACTACATAATAATTTTCTAAAGGAACAATCATACGTGTAAAATGTCTTGACTTACATTGTGCGCGAGAGAGGCGCCATTTCCTATACACAAAATCTCGCACACATATACGAAAACATTAAATGAGCTGAGAAAATGTGTGTATTGCGAAATTTTTTTCGTTTATTTTCAGCCGTACGTTTGGCTGTATCTATGTGTGTGTGTGTGTGTATGAGTTTTCATCAGCCCAACAAACCGTGAGATTCGTACGTGATTGGTGTGCATTTTTCATAATTTTTGTGATATGCACACGGCTTTTCCGCCACCAAGCGAGTGCAACGATCGTATGTATGTGTGTGTGCTCATGCACCTTTGACTCGCCGTGCTCCAGATTAATAAATATACATTTTCCAGGTTGAAGTGTTTCTTATATTTTGAAGGAACATAAATACGCTCGTTCCAAGTGTTGCCAAATTAACGAGAAAATAAAATGAGTATTTATTTTCCACTTAATTACACCGGTCCGGTAAGTGTGAGCGTATAAGTGTGCACCGATTTAGATAAAGAGAGAGCGAGAGGTAGCACATTGAGAGGGCGCACTTCTCGCCAGAGAGCAACGTGTGGAAATCATGTAGCATCACTCTGCTCTCACTCTCGCGACGATCTTCCCGGATTCAAATATAGCCTTTACCACATTCGAACGACTGAGGTCCCGCGATCAGTAGATCTTCAGCCTTGCTCCGACGTTATCTTACTTCTCGGTGACTCGGCTCTGCATTCTCGAGCCAAACAGAAGTTTTTTCCCACATTCAATTAATTTGGTGTGTAGTTGTTGTTGTTGGTGGACAGTTTTCATTTCTGTTTTAAGTGGAATCCAGAGTGCGTTTTAATTTGCGCCAAATACAATAAATCATGTCTTCGTCCAGCGTAGCAAAAACCTCGAAATACTCGTACCGATCGAGCAGCGGAGGCGTCGGAAATGCCGACGTGAGCATCGAGTACAGTGCCGATTTGAGCGCACTTTCTCGTCTGGAGGTAAGTGTATTAATTCTCGGCTGATCGTCTACAATCAAAGGGATGTTTTCGGAATTTCCGGAAATTACCCAACTATCAATAGCTCACTCTCAATTTGGATTACTGTGACTATTTGGATATATCGTCAGAAATATGTTATAGATTTTCATGAAAAATTAAAAAAAAAAACTCCGGAAAATCTCAATCTAAAAATCGTATCGTGTGCAACTGTGTGAATGTGGAAAATATCTCGCGATCGTAATCGTTCCTTGGATTACGTAATTGCACTCAGCACCACCGCGCAGAAATGTGAAAATGAGCTAATTTTATACACGCGCGATTTATGTGTGTTTGTGTGTGTGTGTGTGTGTGCGCCGAAGACGCAGTTCTAAAACGAGGTGTCTCATAACACTAAATGTGAACGCGCATGCGCCAACAGAATCAGCGCCGATCTTGCTTTGGACTTACGTGAATTTTCCGCGCACGCACACACTCACACGCTGCAAATCAAATATGTGGATTATTTAGGCGTGCACGGCACGAACCACGACCACAGAACGAGCGAGATGGAATGTGCGATTTTTTATGTATATATGTATTTTCTTTGAAGTGTGTATGTGTGTAATGATTTTTCAGGGTGCTTTGTTGTTGTCAGAGTGCCGATCACTAAATCTGCTTGCGTGATTGGTGTCCTTGAAACGGCGATCGGCGTCTATGAAAGAATGAAAGAAAAATAGATGTAGTTATTTCGAAATCGATATTTTGAAGTTTCAAAATATTTTTAGGCATAATATATAAATTTGTATCGTAAACTTTTTTCAATGATTTCTGACACCAATTGTTCTATTAAATTATTAAAAAAAGACAATAGACATTGTCTAAATTAAAAATTTCGTGTAAATCCAAATAAAAAGAGGAAGAAAAAGAAAAAAATAGATGAAAATCGATAATTTTAAGTTTCAAACTAATTTTAGGCATTTCTGACACCAATTGTTCTATCAAACATCAAATTGGAGTTAAGACGCGTTTAAATTATTCTTAATTCTTAAGTGTCAAACTATTTTTAGGCTCAATAAATAAATGTAAAGTAAACAAAAACAGTATTTTGATAAATTTTATTAAAGTCAAAATAATAGAAGTTTGTCCATAATGTGGAATTGTGTATAGATCCATAAATAAACCTATTCAAATCTTCACATTGCGGATTTTTACAACTGGATTTTGTCGAAATTATTAAACAATAAAAAATGTAAATAAAATTTGGGAATACATAATAAATAATTGCCTAATAATTTGTCCGAAATGCTATAGAGATTTGCCTAAACTTATTTTGTAACCAAATACGTATTTTTTATTAATTTTAACTAAGATCAATTTTTTCCAGTTTATTACACAAAAAAATACCCCCAAAAACTACTTTTATTATATTATATATATATATATGTCAATTTTATATCAATTTCAATTGTCATAGATATTTGACATATTTCATATTTTCAATTTCCAGGATAAAATCCGCCTTATTCAGGATGATTTGGAGTCCGAGCGTGAGCTGCGTCAAAGAGTGAGTACACATTTAATTCATTAAATATAACATACACCTCAAAACGTCCATCTTCATCATCTAACTATCAACTCTATATACAAAATATAAGCTCTATTAAAAATAGAAATCTCAGTGCACCTTGAATAAGACCGTTCAACTGATCTTTCTCATCAGTCTCATCTCTAGTACATTACTATAATAGCAAAAAGCTCAATTGTCTGTGGCCAATATAAAAGAATCAAAATAATGGCGGTTGCCAATCGATGATGCTCTAATTACGCTCACCTTGACGTATTTGACGTTGCCATTGTCTAACAAATTAGATATAGCTGCGTCGTCACATATTGTTGCTACTTTAGCATCGCGAAATATTGAGTTTCATAGTTCGTTGGGTTTTCTAATGAATATTGTTTATAAGTACCCCGGAAGTTCAATGCCGTTCAATGCGTTCATGGTCAAGTGTATTTTTTCAAGTGGTTTTCCACGATATCATGGAGGCTTGTTTGAAATTTCACAATATACGCTTAATGGTACAACTCATTGATGTTCATTATAATATTTATTTAAGAGTTTGAAGTTTTGTAAACTTTATATTAACTTAACTGCAGGAACGGTTCAAAGGTTTCTATAAATACAATAATTAATATGGACATCGATATAAAAAACCCTTCAAATGTATTTATTATAATAATATATAACTATAACTGCTATAGTAATAATAATTATGGCAATATGGATATAATAATCAAGACCAAAAACGTTCAAAATATCAAATATCTGTGGCAACAAAATTATCTATTATCTATATAATGCTCATAAAATACCTCTGTTATGTCAAAAATATACATACGAGTACTTCCGTATTAGAATATTTTACCGAAAATTTTGTCAAGTATCAATCAATATCACAAAATAAAAATGTCCAAACTTCCTTTTCTTTCCTGTCCTGTAAAGTTGTCATATCAATAAAAAGATTGATAGCGCTGATGCATATTAATTTCTCTTCCAGCTATAATGCTTAAAATTCCGAATTTATAAACCGATCCGATTCTGCAAAATGTCCGAAAAACGTTTTGATAATACATCGTCAATTGTATCCAAAATATACAATCCTATAGACTGACCAGATAGCGCTGCATATCTATATCTATACTGCACTAAAATCATATAGGAAAATATTCTGAGCGCACAACTCCTCTCCGTGTGCTAGTGCTCGTGAATTTAACACTTGCACACGAAAGGTGTTGAAATGAATACCTATCTTCCCATAAAAAAGAGCTGATGCCGTTCTAGTATCATCTCTTGCTTGCGATGACATGACGTGACATGAGCGATACCACCGTGTTCGCATAATCCGACGATGGTGGTTTCTTGAATTATAAACACGCACGCGCATATTATTATTGTTGTAACCGCAATATGCAATGTGCGCTGCCGCCGCCGCCGTCGATTTTCCTTTTTTTGCTGTCGTATTTATAGAAGTCAAAAAAACGAACAAAAAAAAATGCCAGCATTTTATCGTAAACAATATATTACTCAATACTCAACACACGACGCGAGCGCGAGCACAGCACCGTCTATTCGCGAGTGACTCATGGCGATGCTCTAAATTTAACGCGGAATTTTTTTAATTATTTTTCTGCGGAGTCGCGGAAAACGCATATTATAAATATACATATAAACATATATTTAGAGCAGATTTATGCACCGAGGCGTGCTAGTTTAGCATCTCTTTATGATGAATGCGACAATTCAAAGTTTGTTTGATGCGTGCACGCATTTTCAGGTTCGAATAACACACCTTAAACATCAGAATTTTGTGCACGACCGACGCGACGCTCTAGAAACGGTAACCGTACACTGGGTGTGGAATGTTGATTTTCCACTTTTGCGCGTAGGTGTGCGTATGCAGGCAGGCAGGCGAGCGAAAACACGCACGGAAAATTCGAGATTTCGAAATGTTTTTTTTTTTAGGAAAACTGTTTGTAAAGGTGTACACATGCCACACGAAATGGAAAGTTAAATTTAGACGCATACGCAACTGATTTAACGCATCTGATATACACATAAACATATATGTTCCAACACGTAAATAAGCAAATCGTTTGATTGTCACGGAATTCGCCACACTTCTTAATGGGCGATATTTACAATTTTAGTATGGAAAAAAGAAGTAAGTACCCACAAATTCCGCAAATGTCAAAATGGCACAAACGATCAAATTTACCTATTCGCGTATGCCAAAAACTGTGTGCGTGCGCACGCATTTCGCGGATTTTATCCAGAACGACAGCGACGGGACGCAGCCGCCGGCCGTGCGCTGACTTGCCAGCAACGATTAAATTGAATTATGATATAAAAAGGTAAATGGAGATTCTGCATTTTTGGCAGGGCATCAAAATTGCATGCATGCGGTTATTTAGGGAGTCGGACTAATTATGCCGCAGCGAGAGCATAGAATAGTGAATGAAAGTTATTAAACGAGATATTAAATTGTATATACGTTCGCTCGGAGCTATAAGATTTAGCTTAGGTGCCTATAAGACAGCGCGCACTAAGCTATTTTTGTTGCAAGGAGTCGTTAATGTTCGCATCCTCCGCAACGTGAATTTATGCGTACAGACAGTACAAGTGTGTGCATTCCAATATAATATATGTACTCGCATATTGCACTCAAAGTACACTTGACTAGTCTTAACATTTCTGAGTATAATTCTGCTTGAGTTTTAGAAAATATTTATATATTTTAACATTCCAGGAAGTAAATATTGTTTATTTTAGATGTGTACCTACCTTGCTTATATAGTTCTAATTTTTCGCGTAAAATTTGCGGCGCCACTTGACCGTTCGTTATCTTATGTTTGTATGTATCTTCTTTGTTTGTTTATATTTGAGAAATGTCTATGAAAACGGTTTATTTAGACCTGTTTTTGTTTAACATGTCTAAATAAACATGATAATGATTTATGTTATTTGTTTAAAAAAGTCATGAAAATAGATTTTTGAATATGCAATCTTAAGGAAATATATTAAACACTAAACAGTTTCTTAGACATTGCTGTAAAAATTAGCATAATATAATAAATAAGGTTCTTATTTAGTTCTTATTTTAACCGTTTAATTAGGCGTCGCTAGTGGTCAAGATCGGTGTAATTCAAAGGGCTAGTATTATATAAAGGTAAACATTCAATATTTATCCATAAATAACGATAAACGAGTTTTTTCGTTTAGTTTTGCATTTAACCGCATAAATAATATTATACTTTTGAGGAATCACAATCGACTTTGCTTTTCTTTTTAAAATGACAGTACAGTTATCGCAGCGATCCTCTTAGATAGTTAGTTATTTAAATGTTAGGATTAAAGCCAACTGTCGTTATTTTCATTTGAGAAATTACACCTGGTTATCGATTCTGTGCATATTTTAGACATGTCATATGAGGCCACTATTTTTGAAAGCACTTCCTAATGTATATAAAAACAGAGAGCAGGTTCCAAAATAGTTGAAAAAATTGCACAAAATCGCTACTCTGATATTTAGTGGAGCTATTTTGTGGGCCTTATTGTATTTTCTCGATATAATTTTTTTTCATATGATATAGTTTTATATTTGATGTATATATTAATCGACCCTACTTATTTAGTTCATAATTTGTCCGTTCGATGTAATGGCGCCACTTTCTATGGATTCAATTTATTTCATGAAAACCCACCAACACAACACATTTAAGAAATAAAAGCAATTTATATTATTATAAAATTCAACAAGCCACCACATTGGCCTTGACCTGACTAGGTTTTTTTTAATTCCAAATGAGAAAAAGAACAAAATAAACCTAAATATTTTTAATTCAATCACCCATCATTTTAATCTATAAATATTCTACCACATTAAAAATAAACCATTTCTAATCATTTCACTTTATCAATTACCGCACAGATCGAACGAGAGAAAGCCGACCTCAGCGTGCAGGTCATCCAGATGTCCGAGCGTCTTGAGGAGGCCGAAGGTGGTGCCGAGAGCCAGTTCAACATCAACCGCAACCGTGACGTTGAGTTGCTGAAGCTGCGCAAGCTGCTCGACGAGGTTCACATCGAATCCGAGGAGCACTCGCATTTGCTGAAGAAGAAGCACCAGGAAATCATTACCGACTTCCAGGAACAAATCGAAATCCTGACCAAGGTCAAGCAAAGGTAAGATCTTTTTTTCTACAAAAGTTCTGGTAGTTCTTTGCACATAGTTTTCTTTATGACTTTTTCGACGGACACAAACACATAAATCGCATAAATATATACATTTAAACATATACAATTATACATCAAGACTTTTGAATGTATACGCGCGCGCGAATCACTCTGGCTATATTTAGATCGACGTAAAATTGCCGCTGCTCAAATACACACCGGGCCAAATATGTCTGGCCTACGCGTTCGCTCTCTCCCAACACAACATACACTCTCACTATCTCTCTCTGAAATTATGTCTGTCTCGTTCTGACGTTCTCGAAAAATGGAAATTTGATATCAACGCGAGTAAATAAGTGCTCGGGCCATGTTTGTAAATAAAATATATATGTGCGGGAAAAAGCGGAAAAGTCAAAATACATTTTCACCAAAATATATATAAACACATGCATGAATCGTTTATTGGGCCAAAGAGAGCGCATTGATCCAATTTTGCGGGAAAAAAACTTATAAATATGCATTTAATATGCGCTATCGGCTATACACAAAATAAGACATCTAGGATAATACATTTTTATGTTATTTGTGCTCAGGACCGAGAAAGAGAAGGCCAAGTACCAGGCTGAGGTTTACGAGCTGGTGTCCCAGGTTGAGTCCATCAGCAAGGAGAGGCACTTGAGCATCAAGCATGTCGAGAAACTGGAGGTGTCCATCAGTGAGTTGCACGTCAAGATCGAGGAGCTTAACCGTACCATCGTTGATATCACCTCGCACAAGTCCCGTCTGTCCCAGGAGAACGTTGAGCTGATCAAGAATGTACAGGACCTTAAGTTGAACATTGAGAGCGTAAGCTTCTCCAAGACTCAGTTGATCTCGCAGTTGGAGGATGCCCGTCGTCGTCTTGAGGACGATGAACGTCGTCGCTCATCGTTGGAGTCGTCGTTGCACCAGGTCGAAATCGAACTGGACTCCGTACGTATTCAGCTGGAGGAAGAGTCCGAAGCTCGTTTGGACCTCGAGAGGCAGTTGGTTAAGGCCAACGGTTAGTATAAACTAACAATTTATTGACAGATTTAGATCCTAATTGTATTTAATTGTGTATTACAGGTGA
Source organism: Bolitophila hybrida (assembly GCA_027564075.1). Taxonomy (NCBI): domain Eukaryota; kingdom Metazoa; phylum Arthropoda; class Insecta; order Diptera; family Mycetophilidae; genus Bolitophila; species Bolitophila hybrida. Next base: position 15,640 of record JANSTU010041391.1, on the reverse strand, counting down.
AGCCGCTCAGTGGCACTCACGTTTCGATGCCGAGGCTGCCGCCCGCGCCGAGGAAATCGAAGAAATCCGTCGCAAGTACACCATTCGTATCCAGGAACAGGAGGAACACATCGAAACCCTTTTGGTCAAGTCAAACAATCTGGAGAAGCAGAAGAGCCGTCTGCAAAGCGAAGTCGAGGTTTTGATCATCGATCTTGAGCGTGCCAACGGAACTGCTCGGGAGTTGCAGAAGCGTGTCGACACCCTGGAACGTACCAGCATTGAACTGAAGTCTCGTCTGGAGGAGACCGTTTCCTTGTTCGAAGTCGCCCAGCGCGATCTCAGGAACAAGCAAATCGAAGTGACCCGTATCACCGGTGAATTGGACAAGACCAAGGACCAGCGTGACGGTTTGGCTCGTGACAACAAGAAGTTGACCGGTAAAATATAAAAATTCTTTAATAAATCCAAACACAAGATACATTTTCGAAAAAAATCAGACGAGAACCACGAAGCCCGCAACACCATCACCGAATTGACCCGTCGTTACCACGAATTCGAGATTGAGCTGCGTCGTCTGGAGAACGAACGTGACGAGCTGACCGCTGCCTACAAGGAAGCCGAAGCTGTACGTTTATTATTTAATGGAAAATTAGTTTTTGTAATGTTAATCTAATCGATGGTTTATTATCTTGCAGGGCCGCAAGGCTGAAGAGCAGCGCTCTCAGCGTTTGGCTTCTGAGTTCGGACAGTTCCGTCACGACGCCGAACGCCGTCTGGCCGAGAAGGACGAGGAAGTTGAATCCATCCGGTAAGTTTTTTTTTTTATTATTAGGTATTGTGGTTTTTTTTATTTAGTTCTTAAATTAAGCGCTCAATTTACGGACGCAGCGTCACTTTAAATTTGTTATTCAGCTTGATTTTATCGATTCATTTAAATCAAATTGATGGAAATAGTTCAAGTTAGAAACAAAAAATCATTATCTTAATGAAAAAAGGATTTGCCAGTTTCTATAGGGGAATATCAAATTGAATGGGGAAACCTCTATTTAGTCAAATGGTCACAGTTTTGGGGGAAAACCCTTATTAAAGCATTTTTGTCACCACTGTATGGAAATATATATAAGATCAAAAATAATAATTTTCGTTTTTACTAAATGCCTTTACTAACAATAACATGAAATACTCGAATTGTGTTTAGTTTTAAACCCTTTTCATTGGTTATTGTGATTTTGTGACACAAATGCACTACTTGGCAGTGAATTCTTCTCAGCAAATAATATGGTGACGAATATGCACTTGAGAAAAATTCAAACCTAGTGACTTCTCTTAGTGACAAGAATTAAATGTTATGATGGGGTATAGTTTAATAACGTGTAAATAAACGCTAAACTCCAAAAATTACATCTTTCCGAATAAACACTTTTAGATATACTGAGGACGTCTTTCCCATACGAATTTGTTGTCCATAGTACCTCAATTGGCTTCGTGATACAACACAAAACTTTTTTCTGTAAGGGTGGGAAAAACATTATTATAGTGTATAAAGCTTTGATATGATTAATTCGACCACTATAAATATTCTAATAGCGGTGGAGTGTTTGTATATGGTTTTAAAACCCAGTTGCAGACATGAGAAGTTTCATCACATCAATGTAATTGTATTTGTGATTGGGTTTTTTGACGGACTCTCCATGATCCATAAGGAAGGGTGTTAACATTGCCGAAGAGTACCTTGTTCGATCGTAATTGCAACAAAATTTGTACCTATTATAACCCGATAATATCATGAATCCCTTGCATAAAGCTAGAGAAAAAAGGAGGTCCAGAATTGTGTGACAATTTTTTTTCCTCATTGGATCCCTTGTGGGACATAGGGCCAGTGTGCGATTCCGCACACCGGAGTTACGGGTTCACACGTCATGCTAATGTGCCGGGATCGAACCGGCGAAATCCCTTAAACCAGCCAACGTGTTAACCTAGCTGGATATGGCTAGACCGTGCAAAGTAACTCCGCGGAACTGCAAAGAAAACAATCGTTCAGAATAATCATGTTTAGGAATTTCAATCATACAATAAAATTATCCTAATTTTTTATGTTATGTTTGGGTCAAATATACTTACCATATTACAAACTAAAATCATCCCTCCCACTGTAAAGGTTTCTGTTTTTTCGACAAGAATTAAACAAAAAAAGAGTGTCGCTTCAATGGAAATCAGCTTTGTAATACGATGATTTTTTGGAATAGCTTGTTTATATACACACGACAATAATAGTAGAGGATTGACGAGCTAATATTACATTTAAAAATGTTTTATGTAATAGAAATAATTTGGAAGGACCAATTTATAATATTTATTCAAAATCAGATGAATTATATATAAATCCTCTTAAATGCATCTGCAATATTTTAATATGTTTACATTTTGAGAAATTGATCATAATCATAGAATCAAGATTTTCACGTGTCTCTCTCTCTCTCTCTCTCTCTCTCTCTCAGCGTATGCAATTCATTGACAAACTGCTGCCCGCACAAATTTCCCCTTCAAAATGCACCTAATTGCGGAAGAATCCCGATTAATTAGCGGATTGTATATAATAAATTATACTTTGCATGCAATTAATGATCCGCGTTTCTATGTGCGTAATGCGTATACGTGTGCTTGCAGTTTATAGAAATTCTATAATGAAAACGTTGCCAAAATGTGAAATGTCCACACGCGTGAACTTTTCATATAGATTTATGCCATCGCGCTGTTTATTTAAATATAATAATATTATATTTTATAATGATGCGATCTGATTGAAATATGTAAACCATATTCTCAAGAGTGTTGCCAGAATGGAATCTTAAAATATAAATGATATATTAAACGTTTAATGTGACTTGCTTCAGGGAAAGTTTGTGATCGATTAGGAATGTTCATTGAAATAAAACTACACAAATACACGACATTGTAATATCGAAAATAGTTCTCGGTGATTAATCTAATCGATATCCGCCCACCTACAAGGTTAATAAAAATCGATTTTAAATATAAAACCGCTACGCTATGATGACCCATTTATCAGTAATAACCCAAGTCCCGAAGCAGCACAGAGAGACGCACACATACATCAATCAAAACAGGCGCAAGGCGCACGCAGCTCAGACGAGAAGGAAAATTGTACTGTTCAAAGGAAAGCCCTTGAAAAAGAAATTTTCGCTTCGCGCAGCTGCATAATATACACATAGATACACACGAAGACGCTTAGCTCATACCGAGCCATTTATAAATAAATTCTCAAGCTCGCTCGCAAATGGCATCGCTGCAAGTCAGACGTCGTCGAGATCGGGCCCCCACCACCATCTACGAGGACAACTATGGCTTTACAATGCACTACTATCAGCCGATGATAGATTATTTAGATGCGAAACGGTGTGGTCTAAATCCTCAGTATCCGCATCTTCCGTGGTCGAACGAACGTGCGCTCCCCAAATACTCGGCAACGAAAACAGTGCGCGGCTACACGAACCAGGACGCCTCGAAATATAGTCGAGAAGTCTTTGAGAACGAACGAAATCGCGAACGCGAACTGGACGACTTTAAGGTAGTGAAACGCGGCTCCTCGCTGGCGGTAACACAAAGTGCACTCGGTGCTCGTATCAATCAAAAACTCCGACTGCCCGGTGTCGAAGAGAAACTCTATCGTAGACAACAGGAACGTGAGGACGAACGTCGCGTTGCTGAAACAATGGAGGACATCGAAGAGATTAAGGCTCGTTTCAATAAGGACAAAGATGTTGAACTTTCACAGGGATTACGTGCTGCAATTCGTGGCAAAACCGCCACACAGATTACAGCAGCACTGCTGGCCGAAAGTGAAAAGAACATCAAAGAGTCTCGCAATGAAGAGGATCTACAGATTTCAAGCTATTGTCAAAGTCGTGGCTGTAGTGAGTCCGGTGGACGTATTATCAAGCGTACCACACACATTCAGGTGTCCGACGATCGAATGCTGGACAATCTGAATACATCGATGAGCTCTTCATTGTACGATGTTAAGCGACAGCTGCACGGATTCAATCAACGCACCGAGGACCTCTATCAGAATTCAAGGTGGCGTAAGCGTTATTTTATAAATAAATCTAGGAATGCACAGCGTGCAAGTTCAATTATATTTTAAGAAGAGTGCATTGCGCACGAGCGCACGAAATAGACGTAAAAACCAAAAGAAAATTCAAAGAAAAACAAAACAAACACAAATTGATCAGTCGGATTATGCAATTCGAGTTTATATGTATCTGTATATGTGTGTGTGTGTGTCTCACGGCTGAACGATCGTTTTGTTTCTGTATTTTTGGCTAATTGTATTCAGAATCTATTTTCAATGCAAATGTCTCATGAAAATGCTATGGGAAAATTGTAGTTTATTACGAGCAACACAATGGATTGAATAATTGTTTGTTTTTGTTATGTGTGTACAAGGATATAAATAAACATTTCGAAATTATATAGACACGTAGTATTGATGTGTGATGTTGTAGGTTTTATAAAAGAAATTGCGATTGATACTTTCAATATAGTTTCACGTGCAGGGTCAAGTAAAAATCTGAAAATGAAATATTGCAAATGGAAAATATTCAATTATAAATTAGATAAATGTTTTATCATAATTATACTTGTTTTATTAGAAAATTTCAATATTTTTCATTTGAACTTTTTATGATTTCAACTTTTCATTTATTTCTAGTTTGCCCTTTAAAGCAATAATTACAAATTAACATTTTATTATTATTAAAAACAAAACTTTAGAATATCGTTTTATGACCATAAAATACATAATGGCCCATTTTAGAATTTATGTCCTGAAAATCAGACATAATCAATGATACTTTGAATTGCCAATGAATGTTTTCAATGAAAATCTGAACCTGTTATTGTATTGAAATCTAAAATTAGCTCATTTTTTATCTTAATTATATTATACTAAGTTATTGATTTATTTGGATATTTCTTTTATACTTTTCAATTATATTTTCGTGTGAAATTTTACTAAGAAAACTGATTTTTTTATATCATTGAAAAGTATTATTTAACAAAATAAATTCATGGCATCGTTTTATAACCAGCAATAACTTCGAAATACAATATGTTAAGATTGTTTATATATTATGTCCGTAGTTTGCTCTCAAAGGCGAATTGACTTGCAAATTGAAAATTTATTATTATTTAAAACAAAATAGATACAAGCTTCAGAGCATCGTTTTATGGCCGATAATAGCCCCGACAAAAATTAGCTCTATCTGAGGCACAATAAAGGCAATTAAGACCAAAATTAAAGTATTTATCGATAATTTAGTGAAATATCTTGCTAATATAACATAATATAAGCATTTTGTCCATAGAGCGTTCAAATACTAGCTTATTTACATCAAATATTATTATTCAACTATATTTCTTGTCATTTATTAATATTATTATTAATTATTAATTATTTATTATTAATACGTTCACTAAAAAAAAACAATCAAAAACAATAATTTCATAAAGAAGGAAAAATATGTATTTAAGTAGTTTCTTCGTATATTGTATATTCTATATATTATAATACGACCTGCGGACCTGCTAAAAACCATATACACACAAAGACAAATGCTGGCTCGGCATAACAAACGGTAAAAATATTGTATGATGTGTACGGTCGCACGCACACTATTATAATTTAAATATTTGCCTGGACAAAATAATGTGAAAACTGAGTTTTTTTTGTCGATTGTTAATGTCAAGATATTCTTAACTTGATATTATTACAAGAAATTCTCGTCAGTAATTCTATCTATCTATAAACAGTTAGGAAATCTCTTTTTCGACCTATTCTTCTCAAATTAAATTAAATGAAGAATTCATTTTTAATCATATGAGCTAAATATTTCATAGCAATGAATTATTGTTAAATAAACCTCCTAAATATCTTAAACCATAAAATCCTATGTAAACTAACAATTCTCCTCTACTTATCTCGTTCACAGCAAACAGACCGCCATCGAAATCGAACAGCTCAACTCTCGCGTCGTCGAGGCCGAGACCCGTCTCAAGACCGAGGTCACACGCATCAAGAAGAAGCTCCAGATCCACATTACCGAACTGGAGATGTCCCTGGATGTTGCCAACAAGACCAACATTGATCTGCAGAAGATCGTCAAGAAGCAGTCTCTGCAATTGACCGACTTGCAGTCTCACTACGACGAAGTCCAGCGTCAGCTCCAGCAAACACTTGACCAGTACAGCGTTGCCCAGCGTCGTCTGCAATCTATGACCGGTGAACTCGAGGAGGTGCGCATCAACTACGAGAACGCTCTGCGTGCCAAGCGCTCCGTCGAAATTCAATACGAGGAGTCTCAGACCCGCGTCAACGAGTTGACCGTCATCAATGTTAACATTGCCAACTCCAAGGCCAAGATCGAGCAGGAAATTGCCCAGATCGCCAACGACTACGATGAGGTTACCCGTGAGTTGCGCATCAGCGATGAACGTTACCAGAAAGTCCAGGTTAGTTTTTATTACGAAAAGAAAATCATCTGATTTTATGAAATTTAGTATTAAAATACGATTGTTTTTTCTCTAGATTGAGCTCAAGCACACCGTTGAAATCTTGCACGAAGAACAAGAACGCATTGTCAAGATTGAAACCATCAAGAAGTCCTTGGAAGTCGAAGTTAAGGTAAGTAATCAACAAAATACTTGATACAAATGTTTTAGATATTTTATTAATTTTTCATGGTTATGTTGCTATTAGAATCTTTCCGTTCGTCTTGAGGAAGTTGAAGCTAATGCCGTCGTCGGAAGCAGACGCATCATCAGCAAGCTTGAGGCTCGTCTGCGAGACTTGGAATTGGAGTTGGAAGAAGAGAAGAGGCGCCACGCCGAGACCATCAAGATCTTGAGGAAAAAGGAACGTACCGTCAAGGAAGTCATGATCCAATGCGAAGAAGACCAGAAGAACGTTATTCTGCTGCAGGAAGCCCTCGAGAAGACCACCCAGAAGATCAACATTTACAAGCGTCAGTTGACCGAACAGGTATGAACACACACACACATTGATAAATAAAGATACAGAAAGAGATACTAACGAATTTAATTTCACAGGAGGGTATGTCCCAACAGTCCGTCACCCGTGTCCGCCGTTTCCAGCGAGAACTCGAGGCCGCCGAAGATCGTGCCGACCAGGCTGAGAGCAACTTGACCCTCATCCGTGCCAAGCACCGTACTTTCGTCACAACATCCAATGTTCCCGGATCCCAAGTGTACATGGTCCAAGAGACCCGGACAATCACCGAATAAGCACACTATAAATTTCCTAGCATAAACAAATCAAACGCGACTCAAACAACATACACACAAACGCACACAGACAAACAATTATTTTTGACAGAATACATACAAATAACACATACGCGTACATTGTTATTATGACGTACAGAATAATATATACTCGGCTCTACCACCGCCACATCCGCACAGTTGTTCACTAACCACCACCTCGAAATTATGTAATATTTACCAGAGACTTATATAGGACACAAAACAACCGAGTATAATAATATATTAATATGAAAAATTATAATAATAATCGGCGCCGTTATTCGCCAGAAATTATCAAAAAGAAAATCTGTTTTTTGTTGGTCCCTCGGGCCTGTCCCCATGTGAATACACACATATAATTACATATATAGTGGCTGAATCTAAAGATGTTAAGGTGACGTGTACAATATATATCGCTTATGTTTGTCGCTTTGCGCTTGCTTTTTGAATATTATCCGATTTATCTGAAGCCATGGATAAAACTTAGATAGTATTTTGTTATAACATATATCCAAGATCGGAAAAATGTTTGTTTTGATAATATTTTGCAAACATATTTTAAGGCGATCACATTGAAACAGTCACTAAATTCATCCCTTCATCGCTATCATTTTTTTTGAACAAATATTTTCTGTTTAATTAACGCTCTCCTCTTCTTATGCCTATGCAACAACTAGAGGCTTTTTTGTAATTTAATATTATTAATTTTTATTAGTTCTTAAGTTTATGGAATTCATCATTTCTAATTAATACATAAACACACACACACACACACTCACATATACACACTAGTACACGAACACATACACACAAACATATTTATGCAATGTGTAATTATTTATTTTATTTATATAATAAAGATAAAACAGAAAATCGTATTTCGTATAATTTTAAATTGATCGCAAATGTCGTATCTTCCATAACGTATCAATATTTTTCCGTTGTACGAGTACATCGAGTTTGCGTGCTTTCTTAATAACTTTCTTTTTTTCTGAGTTTTAATTAGTTCTTATGATTTAGAAGTGATATTATTGATATGCCCTGTGCTTGTTATGATGGTGTCACAAACCCCATTCTGTATTTTATTTTATTTTTTAAATACTCGTAGATTTGATTTTTGATTTTAAGAAGATATTATTATAAAAATCACTAAAAAGTTCCAATTGAGGCACGAAAAAGTCATAAATCATGGCTCTATAGCGTTCTCCATTGATTGTAACATTATGGCCGGCTTCATTTTTGACCAATGATTCCCTCTGCCCATAGAGCACACCAAACAGTGACTTTTTGAGGATGTAACGGCTTCTCAGCAATGGCTTGTGGATTATGTTCACTCCATTCAACCAAAAGTGAGCTTCATCGCTGAACAAAATTATTATTATTATTTTTAATTATTATACCATTATTTTCGTTATAAATTTGCACGGTTTGCAAACGTTGTTCAAGTGTAAGTCTATTCATTATGAAATGGGTAACCAAAAAAAAAACAAACAGTCACAAACAGTCAACCATAAATCAAGTGAAAGCTGTCAAAAAGACCATGTACGAAAAAAGTAGTGCCGTCTTGAAAACCTAACCTCTAAAAAAAACCCTGTACATATGTGGATGTGTTTATCTTTGAGCTTACATTACATTATATTATTTTATAACATAAAGCATATTCTTGATATACAGTGGCGGCCAACTAATTGGAAACAACATATTTTCTTATTCTTTTTATATATTTATTGTACCAGAAACTATTTTAAAATAGATCAAATCGTTTATTTTTGTTTTGATATTGCCTGCTCTGTGTATCCTTTTAGCTTGTATACATTTTTTTGATCCAAAAAACCAATGTTAACTCTAACGACTATTTATTTAAAGGTCAATTGAAAAAAAATAAATTAATCAGGACAACTATTTAGAAATGCTAGATTTGTGTGCTGTTATGGTTTCAATACGATTTTTGGTGAATATAATAATAACATCGTATTTGTAGGTTTACTTTTTTAATTATACAGAAACATTGGATCAAAAAAGGTTTGCAGCAGATAATTCCGATGTATTAATGAAAAGTCATATTTTTTGGAAAATAAGTCGATGACAGCAATTTCAAGGGACGTTTTAAAAAGATTGTATTTGATGCTATAAACGTTATAATACGATTGGGATCTATTTATCGAAAATGATAATCGAGTCATTTTAATGATTAGCATCAGAAATACTTTTCAGATATATGTGGATCTCTAGGAGGGACCACGATCCACTGATATCAGAGAAGCATTTCTGAAGCTTTATAGCATCAAATATCATCTATTTTTAAATTATATGTTGGTTGCTTTAAAATTGATGCCATTGACTTGTTCTCCAGGGCTGCAACCCTTTTTCGGTCCAATATTTCTGTATAATTTAAACACAAAATTAAAAAAAAAAAAACCTAAAATCCCGATTTTATTATTATATTTACTAAAAATCTCATCGAAGAAACCAGAACCGAACACAAATCTTGCGTTTCCAATTAGTTGTCCGGATTAATTATGTGTTTTTCATTTGACCCTTTAAATAAATAACCGTTACAGTAACACTTTCCTTTTTTTGGTACAATAAATATATAAAATGAAATAATAAAATATGTCGTTTCCAATTATATGTATACCTATATAAACGAATAATGGTTATGAGCACATGATGACCATTTATACGTACCTGACAATATATTTTAATTAAAAAAAATCAATTTAACTCCGCTCCGGACTGAAACACATAGATCTCCTCGGATTAACGAATAAAAAATGTTCAAACGGAATTTCATCTAGCTGAATTTTCTGCATTTTTTGTTTCCATAAACTTTCGTGCATTTTTTTTACTTTTCTTCATTTGTTTCACCCAAGGAAAATGCATTCCTTGATCACTTTTATTTTTAAATTTTACGAATGGATCACATTCTATCAATTGACCTTTGACATTATTGTTACTTAATTTCGAGTATTTGTAAGGTTTTTTTTTAATTTATTTTTGTTGTTACTGTTATTTTTTTATATTTTAGTTATCACAAACCAATTATTTGTATTAATTATTGAATAAATTCTGTCGTTATCATTAATGATTAATAATGACTTTGATACATCTCTATTTTATCAAAAGATGTGACCAAAACCATCACAATATCTGTAACGAGCATAGATGTTTAAACATCAATTCCCGTGAGTGCAGCATCGCTCACACCAATTTTTGTTTTCTTCATCCCAGATACTTATCCCTTGTTCTTTTTTGATTTTGAACTTTTTTGCATTTATGCACCCACGAATGTGCGATCACATTTGATTTTGAATTTTCCATCAAAGGACTTTAATCCCACAGAATTTCGTGCTTTTTTTTGGGAATTTTATCTGAAAAATCTTTGTAACAGGCTTACCAATAAAAGAACTAAATAAAACTCCTTTAACAAAATATTCTCTCTAAAGAGGGACATAATTCTCTCTATAATGTGTACCTCCGACAAAAGGTTGCAATATAAGACACATGTGTGAACACTGAACACAGCCAAAACAAAACGCAAGAAATGGAATACAACATACAAACTCACACACACACTGGAATACTCCATATATTTAAAATGTATATATGTGTGTGCATGCTACGTATGTACATTGTACAAGCGTATTATTATTGCGCATGTGTATGTGTGTGTGCGTTTCTCGACAGAGGGGGAACGATCAAGAAACACAAGCCGCACCAAACAGTATGCTCAGCGCAACTGCACCGAGCTGTTATCGAATTTTCTTGCGTTCTTATATCATATTGCGTCTGTAGACAGCCAGCCAACGTGCGCGTCTACCCAGAGACGTGTTTTTCGCGCGCGGAATAAATTTCCTTCTTTATTTCATATTAAAATTCTTCTAATAGAATTTTCTTCAAACTGTTTAGATAACTACTAAATAAACCGCTTCGTGTACTCACGGCCGGTGAATCTGCAGTTAATCCAAATTGTGCGTGTATTTTATATAGCGGAGTGTATGTTTGTGTATGTTACCGGCCGCGGAGTACTTCTCACGCAAATCGAGGCCTATTGTTTGAGTCAGACAAGGTTCGTCCGTCGTCTCTGCTACCGTTTTGTGATCAGCATTTTTGTGCGTACACTCGCGTGCCCATCTGAGGTACATAATAATAATAATAAAAAAACATTAAATATATACCATTCGAGGCCGAGCCCGGTTGTCGTGCATCGTGCGTGAGAAATGTGTGTGTGTGGTTTTTTTGTGCGTGAATCGAAGACGTGAAGTAGGAATCTACGACGCCAAGGACTAGAACTTTTGGAATACACTGTCTTCTTGGGAGGAACAACGCAGTCCAGCAAACTGATATTCTATGTAGGTTCATCCATTTAGTGCCGCTTTTCGAACGGCATTCAAATAATATAATCGAATTCGATGATGTTATCGATTTGTTGTCTCGCGCGAATGCAGCGCTCGCGCCGGTTTGCCTGAACGTCATTTTTTCTTGTGTGTGTATTTATGTATGTGTGTATCTATAAATGCAGAGCGTCTCGAATCAGTGTATCAATCTGAATTAAAAGAGACGTTGCTTTACAGAAAATACATAACATTTAGACCTATTTTTGGACAGTATATATTCAGTATTGCCAGGCGATCTCATTTTTGAATTGCATTTCCATGCGAACGCATAAATACAATACATATTTATTTTAAACCGCATTGTTTGCGGTTTTGTTGTTAAAAATATACGGTTTTATGTACTCTTTTTTTATGTATATGAATGAATATGGTTATATTTTGTTTACATTTGCATTTTTATTGACCGAGCTCGATCGCGGTTTTGTGCGCGCGTTTGTTGTTGTGCTTATGTGTGAGTGCTGAACGGGCGCGCGCGTACGCTCGCCAAGCGATCTATTGTTGTAATTGGACGATCGCGACCGGCACTCGATTCGTTGTTGTTTTTGTATTGGATATGCAGGGATATGGAACATGTTATTTTAGTGTTTTTTCTCATTTTCATTTGATTGCCTAACATTTATGTTTTTTTGAGCAAAGATGAATAGTTGTGGTTTTCTTATCATCAGATCTTGTTTTTAGATTTAAAAATAAACATTGGTGTATATTGATTTGGTCAAAGAGAAGGTATACAGAATAAATCACCTAAGAATTTTGTTTTTTAAAGTTGATTATTTTCAATGAAATCAAAATATCAATGATCAAAATAACGTTAAGTTAATGTGGGTAACAGGTCATTCAAATATGTCCGGACATGATAAAAATAATATACAGCGTAAAAATCATACACATCCGTTGGCCCAGAAGTCAGATATTAACATTCACACTTTAAAAAAGATGAATAAGGAAGATAGATAGGGCAAAAAGGTTTTTTTTTGTATTTGTGTATAAAGAGGGGGTGAGAGGGGTAAGAGGGATACAAAATCTAAGAGGTAATTATTAAAGATTAAGTGTTTCCGCACACAGTGTTGTTTGTGCTGTGCTACTCCTATTGGAGCTACTGTGCTCTAACACTCACAACCATCGGGGATGTGATGGTTCGGAGTCTTAATTAGCCCTGTCGCGAGTCTAACAACTTTGCAGATGCGCTTTTTTTGTGATATCTCTATGCACTTACTATTAATATTCGAAATCGTGAATCATCAACGCAATCATATACTAATTGTTCTATACAGGGTGCGTATGTTAAATGATGGCTTTAATGTTTCGTTATTCCAAATCAATAACATATTTCAGAAATAGGCTATTAATAGCAAGAGGAACCTACTGATTCTAAGTGCTACATTCGAAAACACGTCGGTTTGCCGAACTTTGATACCCTCTTATCCCTAAGGGTTTCATTATCGCTGACTATCGCTCTTCTGTAGATTCGCCTATTTTCAATATCAATATATTAGGATATTTTGTGTCCATATTACGAAAGTTACTCTAATAATTAGAAAAACCTGGATTTTTTACGAAATTGACAAATTGTATTAAAATTATTCAGATTTTATATAAATATATCAGATTTTATACCAAATATAAGATAAATTGAAAAAAACATTTGGAGGAATTTTACCAATTTAGGGAAAAATGGGAGGTAATCCCGATAAAAACATTTTTCCAGTGGACACATTTTAAAGATTAATTTTTATGGTACAGCATGCATTTTTATGGTGATTGTAATAAGTTGTATCGTGTTAATAGATTAAAAAAATGCCTAATAAGACAAAGTTTGGATTTTAGACTACCTAGATGGTTCATCATACTTTTTATTATGATTCCCAACTTATGTGTTTCCAATTGATACTGATTATATAAAAAGTTCCAAATTATACCAAATGATTGGCTGGTAGTTTTGACCAATGAACTATTTTGCCCAGTAACATAGTATTGAATTCATATTTGTCCAATTTCCAATTTTAATTTTGACTTTTAACTTGTGAATATTAACTTTATTGTTTAATATTTATAAATGACTTTCATATAATGGACATCCGCGGTAAAATTGTAAAAAAAAATAAAGCGGGGAAAAAACTTTTTGTTGGAAAGTCTACAAATTATGTGACCATGTGGGATGAGTGTCTATGGAGTAAAATTCCCATCTCTACAATTCGAGCAAGCCGAAAAGCGAGGTTTAAAAAGTAACATTATTAATATACGATATATATATATATATATATACGATATATATAATATAATAAATACATACAAAGAATCTTCTACATAAGATTAAATTAAATATTGTCTAGAAACTAGTACATTTTCCACGGAAACAAAGAGAAAATGCGCAATGCCATTGACCTTTGTCAACACAATTGAGTTTTCATATGCACTTGTCAGCGCATTGCGCATGCCTCAGATTTTTCATATATGTACGAACCGCATATATATGCGGCACAACACTGCTGTTTCGGCAATCAGATATTCCGCATAGCGTTCCCTTGACCTTTCTTTTTGGTATAGTGTGCAAAAGAGGCCAACAGACTATGTGACTGAGAGACAAATCCATTTGCTATTTGTGTGCCAGTGTGTTGTTTGTGTCTGATGGATAAATGTATTTTCCAATGCGTTTAACGCATCGCTGTGCGGTGATATAGCGCATGACTCACAAGGAAAATCGGGAAAACTGTGTCTGTGTGTATTGCAGTCACCAATTTATAGTTCAACGTCGTTGCTGCTCCGCCACGACCCATAAAGAAAACGGTTTTTAATATAGCAAAGTAGGTATTACTAACAATTTTTTGGTTCTTCCTTTCATCTTGCTACTAAATTGAATAAGTTTTAAATTGACCGGCAAGTTCAACTGAATTGTGAGATTGTGACTGTACTTGTGTATAATTATGTGAAAGTAAACAACACAATATTGCTCATGCCGCGTGTCTGCGCACTTCGCTGTGGCGCTGCGCTAATCAGACCGATATATTTTTCTATAGTATAAATATAAATAATTGAAATTGTCGAGCAGAATACACTCTTTTATAAACATACGAAAAATTACAGTTAAATTACGCGGTGTTTTACTTGGTTGGTTTACAGTTTGGCGAGAATGACAGCATAGATTTGAAGTTTATAGAAAAACCAAGCATTGCGTTGACGCATTCAGATAAAACAAAAGCTTGTTATAAATTATATACATTATTGTAACGGTTTTCATGATATAATTGTTAAATTGTGTATCCAAAGCAATTTGTTTGGAATATAATATAAAATGTGCGGTGTTTTAAAGATTTATTGAAATTTTATTTTGATTGCATTGAATATTGAATATATATCAAATTCATATACCATCCATCAAAAATACTTAATATGCAACATCACAAACACGTTGTAGACCCGTTGCAAATACGGTGTTTTTGGCGGATCGAAAATAATAAAAAATGACTTAATCATTTATATATATATCACCTAATTACATTTAAATCTAGATAAAATTCTAGTAATTTAAAGCTCTCTTTACCAAGTATTCTACAGAAGAAAAAAACGTAATTAATTTTATATTCACATCGTGAATAGATTTATTATGTTATTATGCACTGATCCAGTTTCGAAAGACATTGTAAATCATGAATTTTATTTTCGGTATATAACTGAATAAATGTATATACAAATTATACGCACATTTGCGCTATACATTTCTTCATATTTCTCAAGTAATTGTGCTCAGTTATAAATACGATTTTAATGAAAATAAGAGCTCGATAAATTAGATAGTAAAACTTGTTGTGGTATTTTGCAAGTACATATAATATATACTCGTATGAGAAGAAACTGTAAACGGTTTTTGTTTATTATTAAGAAATGTGTTGTAAATACCAAAGTTGTATGTTATATATATA
>JANSTU010041380.1:0-10911 GCA_027564075.1 Bolitophila hybrida | reverse complement strand
CCATGTCTGAAATCGCGCGTGATCTGACAAATACTAATGCATGAAAATCCTAACCTCAAAAAAATCACCCTTTATATAGTAAACGTCGTCTTCCATACATTCTTATGCACGCAACTCCCGTGAGTAAACATATAATACAGTAGTAGCAGCTTGTTATATGTGTGTGGGCACTCGCAACTTTATTAAATGAAAATTCATTGGAAACAATGCCTTTTAGTTAAAACAATATTATTCTGTAATTTCGTATTAATGTGCGCTGCGTGTGCATACAATTTTTGTTTGTTTCTCTCTCTCTGTATTATGTGACCCGTATATATTTATATATAGCTTTAGTACTCGACCCCGAGCATGATATAAAGACGCGTGTATTCATATTGTTATAATATAAGCAAGTGTTTATTGTTTATTTAATTGTATAATATAGAATAATATTAAGAATCATTTAGAATTATAATTTAATGAATATGCATGTGTGAATCTGGGTGCATTGATAATGTTGATGTTATGATAATAATGTGTACATATTTTTAATAATATATTTATGTAGTCATTATAATGATAAGAGAGGAAATCAATAAAACCACCCATATGTTAGCGTGTGTTATGATTAGCTAAACATCGATAATCAAATATAGATTAGAAAGTTATGGATCGAAATTCTTCCTTCCTTACATATTTTTTTGCTTAGTTCAAAAATGGAATTGCAATTGGAAGCTAAAATTATTTGTACTTTAAAGTTCTCATACTGACATAACGATTACCAGTATACCACATACTTATACTATCATAGCACTTTAACCCTTATGGTGATAATATTTAAGATAACATAACAGATAATAATCTTTTCTATCTATCTAAAGAGGCGCCCGACTAGACAAAACCAACATTTGTTTTGTTAAACAGTTCTAAATCATTTAACATAAATCACTTTTCCAGGTAGATTAAAGGTTAAAAAGGTTGATTGAGTAAAAAATAATTATCAACTAAAAATTAAAATATAATAATAACTTGGTGCTGAGGAATACTTTAAAATAGCTGACTCTTTATTAAAAATTATAAATGTTTGCACATGATGATGATGGTTAAGAGTCTTAATTTGCCCTGACACGACTAACAACCTTGCAGGGCAAATGCGCATATTTTTGAGATATCTCTATGCACCGAGATCTATCTTGCTATTTATATTCGGAATCGTGAATCATCAACGCCATCATACACTACTTATTGTTCTATAAAGGGTGCGTGTGTATATGTTAATTGAAGGCATTAATGTTCCGTTATTTCAAATCAATAATCTTTTGCTAAAATAGGCTACTTCATATTGAATAATTGACATATTTGATAAAGTAGAAAGTATTTTCTTTTTCACTTCAACTAAATGATAAATACTAGAAATTACGAAAAGTGACAGAATATTCGAAAAAATGTAACGTGTTTTGAAATACCAATGCGAGTAAAACAAAACTTTTGCAACATTCCAATTTATAGTTCTTTTGTATGAGACGAGTTGATATCGATTGAACTGGATTTTTGAAAACGAAAATAATGCTGATAAAATTTAATAATATTTTTAATATATAATATTTGAAAAATGAACTCTTTATTAAAAATTATAAATGTTTGCACAAAACCATAAATGGTCTGGGCCTCCTCAGAAAAGCTTTTACTCAAGCTTTATACATAGGTTTCATAAAACCAGCAACATTTACATCCTTCATATGGATCATGAACATTTTATGATTAAAATAAAATTGTATTTACCTAAAGTAGCAACCTAGACCACTACATCACCGCTACCTGAAAATGTATTTAATTAGGAAAATGTTATTAAATTATAAAAAATGCAATGTTTAAATAAATTTATTAAATTTACAAGTCCACGTCCAAGTGTAATTAAAAAAAAAAAGCCAATATTACTAGACAACTATTCGTAAACCGCAAAACCTACAAATGCTGAAGGTTGTGGCACGCGCACACTTAAATGTTTCGTCGGTATTGTTTTTCGCGTGAAGCGTATTTTCTCCATTCATATATATATATATATATATATATCTATTTCTATACTTACACCATATGATGTAGGTGTATGTATGTGTATATAATGTGCATACACAGAGAGGAAGCTTTAATTTAAAACACAATTATTTTAGTCGGTAAATTTTTATTTAGAAAAAAATAGACACACACACACACACACATATATATATATATATATATATAATATATATATACTATATATTATGCTGCTGCGTGCAATGTATATTTTAAATATTATACACTTATAGTGCTAATGTAGGTCAATGCACATGTGTGAATGTGCAAGCAGAACCGACAATGAATAAGCGAGTAATGGATCCGTTTGGAGAGTGCATATGCGTTGGTATTGTTACATAGTTTATAGTTTACATTACATGGAATATGTAACAAAACTGCATAATGAGCGCACGGTGATGATGATAATTTAATAGATTTAATTTGGTATTATGCGCCAATGCGCGTTGAACTAAAGGTCCGATAAGCAAAAAAGATTCATATAAAAGACAGGTTTTTGTTAATATGTTCTATAGCGTTAAAAATAAAAATCTGTATTAATGGATATGTATATAATTATAATGTTTAACTAGTGGTGGAGCCCGTTTTCTCAGACAATCAACATTATTCAGAGTTATTAAAAAGAAGTAATCATATTGTCTATGAGGCTCAGCTTTTTTCCAATCATTATTATGTATATACTCCGAGGGCAGGGTACAGAACATTTTTCTTTGCCATTCGGCCAGTTTTTTTGTCGTTCAGTTTGTCCAATAACGCTGACTTGGCCACTGTTAATTAACTCCTTTTACCTTCATTAATTAAAAAATCTTTATTTGTATACTGTATAAACAGATCCTATAATTGTTAGCGAAAAGGTTTTTATGGGGAATTTAGGAATATCGTTATTAGAATATCATCCCACAATATTTCACTTGTTCCTTTCTTCATCTCATTACTTCTTTATCAGTTTTGAATCAAAGCAAAAACTAATATTTGCATATAATTCCTAAATCTGATATATTTTCAAATTTACTTAATAATTTATTGATGCATTTTAATTCGATGTGTAATCTTTTCAGATGAATTCATTTTTTATAATATTTATAGTGGTTTATATTACAATTATTATATTCTCCCTATAACTCACCCTATTCTTTAGAAGAAACTTTTATCTCTACTTTCTGGCAATATAGGTATTTTGCGGTGCGTCACTATATTTTGTAAAAGGTGAAACTCTTTATCTTATCACTAGTAAACACCACAGCTATAATCTAGTTCAAAAAAATCTTACACCTCCGATAAGATAAGAGGTAGCCCGTCGATATTATACTCAGGTGTTGGCGGTTTAGTTACAGGCGGTTCTATCGTTTATACGCATTGAATTTATGGTGTGTATTAAAAACTGGAAAAATTCGTTTGAAATTTCACGAAAAATGAATTTCAAGCTGCCCGCACGACTGCCTCGTGAATAATGGAAGAACTGGAAGGCGTCCCCTGTCAAGTACTTGGCTATAGTATAACAACACGTACTCAGATCTGTTTAAGCTGTTTTGTGACTGCGGTGCTCGAACTGTTTGTATATCTTGTGGTGACCGTGGCCGATGTGACCGTGGCCGTGCAGCATTTCCGCGACGACAATACAACGTACGCAGCCCTGACCCTAGTTTTCCTCTGGCTGCCGGCCGTGACGTGCTTCTGCTCAATTATTGTTTCACCTTGGCACTGGCCCGACTACGATGACATCATCGCTGACAACAGTGCATGTGGGAATCGTAACTTGCGGTTTTTCATGCGTTCATTGTTCAATCTACTGCTTTTTCCCATTGCCGCAGTGTACCGGTAATTATCTATATTTTATAAATATAAAATGCAATCAGCAAACTTTATAGGTGCTCTGTAAAAACATAGACTGAATATGTGAATATTATACACAGATTCGCTCGTCGTATATTTTGGTCGATTGAAGCTCTTTTTCATGAGCGAGATACCTACGAGCGTCACCATGCCGTGGGTAAGGCTGCCGAAACTTCACCTTTTGAACTCTATCACTTTCTACAGGCTTTTGTGCAGGCTGCTCCTCAGATTGTTTTGCAATTATTTGTGTTGCTGCGTGAGGACATTTTTCGAAACTTTGAAACCAGTAAGATTTATAAGGTTTTAATTGGAGTATACTTACATAATCTTGCGTTTCATACAGGTCACATGCAGATAGTCAGCATAATTTTCTCGCTTGTAACGATGGCAGTGATCACGTCGAGTTATCAACGATTTGAGAGTCAAAAGATTGTGGGACGTGTCTATCCGTGGTTGACAAATACCCAGGCTAATCTGCATAAAGAAGAGATTTCACGAACGCGAAGATTGCCTGAGGCACCCAGACAACCACAAAGCTACGTGGAGCTTCCCGAAAGTGAGCATATTATGCGACGATTTAAAAGCGACGAATCGGTCGAGGAAACAACTTCTGTAGAGAACGTAAAATCAATGCATCTTGGACAGTTTAATTTGGACGAATATGATAAATATGACCAGCACAAAAGTCTGCAACTCGTGGATCAAGAACAATTTGTCAGAAATGCAGTACCTTTGTCACCCGATATCAATGCCATCGAACCGGATGATGATATCGATGAGTTAGACAATTGTCCAAAATACAAAGCACCGCCTCCTCCACCGACTATGAACTCTAATAATCACTACATCATAAATCGCTTATCTACTCTGAAGGATATGGTTTTTCTGAACGCTGAGATCTACATAAAAGATCACGTTCCTCGTTTACCGGCTAGGTTTTCGGAGCACCCAGTTGACAAGTCACCATCAACCCAACCTCCAAATATCACTGTAAACATTGATACGCAACCTGCTGCCGATGAAACTGACTTTATAATGCCTACGCGTCGTAAACTAGTGGACGGCATTGAACAGGCAGATTTTATTGGAAATTCAGTCGCATTCACCGCTTGGTTCATGTTCCTGATAATGAGGATGATAGCACTATCCACTTTCTCAGTATTTTTCCCGTGGTCTTGTGTCTATTTGTGCTTCGCACAATATGGCCTGATGCTCGGTTGCCTTTTTTACGAAACCGGATTTCAGGAGAAAATCGAACGTACCTGCTTCTATCTGTTTCTGGCGTACGTTTACTTGTTCTGTTTGCTTGAGTTCAAAGTCAAGTTTAAGCGACCACGTACTTGGTGTGTGGGCTACGTACTATTAGTTTTGACCCAAAACATTGCCATGAC
The DNA here is from genome assembly GCA_027564075.1 of Bolitophila hybrida. NCBI lineage: Eukaryota > Metazoa > Arthropoda > Insecta > Diptera > Mycetophilidae > Bolitophila > Bolitophila hybrida. Next base: position 5,635 of record JANSTU010041380.1, on the reverse strand, counting down.
ATTGGCGTGGTACGTGTGGATAGACTACGAGTCGTGGTGGTTTGACTATATGTTTTTTATTATTCTATTGTGTGCCGTTTACTCGCTGGCTTGTTTGCTGGTGTACTACTTTTTGTTAAGGCCACCGGATCGGGTACTTCTAGAGAATACATAGTTTAATGTGGAGATATATACTTATTTTATTTTGTTTTATTAGAAATAATGTATTTTCTTAATAGTATATAAAATAAATTATCAGTATATTAAGGGTCACAAAAATGTTTTCAATAATATACGTCTAAATATTTATTTATATCGTAACAGGGTTTTTTCAAGAAAAAAAACAGAACACAATTTTATTTTATTTGTATATATATTTAAATAAATAAATGTTCACCTTAACCGTACCGCTCAGCACAAAACGAATCATTACTCAAAATATGAATCATATAACGCTAAATACATTAATGCGGGCGGATTCACAAACTATAATCACCATTTATCCACAAAGTTTTAAATAAACAACATAGTTTATTTATTAAACACGTTAACTTAACATAAATACATAATTTTGACCGTTACGTCCATTACGTTTAACGGGCATCAAAAATTCAAATTCAAACATTTCAAACTAATTCGAACGCAACGCTAAAAACAAATTCCGATCAAAGGCGCCTGCGATTCATGGTGTCAAGTTCATATTTTTTTATTGTGTCATTGTTCGTCCAATTATTAGCAATACAAATTAAACACAGCTTTTGTTTCATTTTATCCAGATTTTATAATTTTCTATAATTCCCTTATAATCTATTATACAAAATGATCATGTCAGATAATATCGAAGATTACTATCGTGTACTGAAAGGGCGTAAGCAAGCACTTGTAACCAATTGTAATAAGTGTTTTAACATTATGTTTTACAGGCAAGCCGTACTTTCAAGGACTCGACGATCATATTTCCGAGGAGGCAGGTGGCTTTGTGGACGGACAAACGATTCCGATGGGGTCACCGACGCGTTCATCGCCTCAAAGCCAAGGCTCTGAGGTCACAGAACGATTCTCGCGTAAAGTATTTGTTGGTGGACTACCTCCGGACATTGATGAAGGTAAGTGCCCCACAAATTTCATTTTACCTTGACGTACATTCAATTCATTTTAATTCACAGATGAAATTACAACTTCCTTCCGCCGCTTCGGACCGCTGGTGGTCGACTGGCCGCACAAGGCTGAGTCCAAGTCCTACTTTCCACCAAAAGGATACGCTTTTCTACTCTTTCAGGTACTTGCATCTAAAAAAAAACTATTTCCAAACATATTTTAAATGTAGTATACACACACACACATACACCTGCACACTTTACGATAGTTTTTGAATATGTGCCTCTCGGCAGTAAATAAGGAAAACGATTTTCCACTCGAGCGTACACAAACTTGAACAGTGTGTATGTACGGCTCTATAACGACAAATTGAATAAAATACAAAATTCGTGGGCTGCGCTCTCGTTCTTGAACCGATGCATTTTGAGATAATCGATTTCTAAATCCGCTTTTATATTCCTGGCCGGATTTATAACATACACATGACAACGACAACAATAAAACACGTTGCTATATTTATGTGCATGAATTTACGTTGTGCCCGCATGCACTATTGTCGATTGAAGCGCACACGGCATAAACTTTTCCGACGGAAATTACTTTGTTTGTGTTTATAGTAGAAATTCGTTTCTAACGTAATAATAAAAATGTATGTTTTTACTTTACAGGATGAGAGCAGTGTGCAGTCTCTGATCGAGGCCTGCATCACAGACGAGGATAAATTGTATCTGTGTGTGTCGTCGCCGACCATCAAAGATAAACCTGTGCAGATTCGTCCTTGGCGCTTATCTGATGCTGACTTTGTACTGGACGCTTCAATGCCGTTAGATCCGCGTAAAACAGTGTTTGTCGGTGGCGTTCCCAGGCCTCTTAAAGCTGGTGAGAGTTTCACAAATTATGTAAAAATTACATTTATATTTATTTGTTTTATTAGTTGAACTAGCTATGATCATGGACCGACTATATGGAGGTGTATGCTATGCAGGCATAGATACTGATCCGGAGCTGAAATATCCGAAGGTATGTCATTGCATTGTCCGATTTGAAAGAGTAAGTAATAATATGTTGTATGTAGGGAGCCGGTAGAGTTGCATTCTCTAACCAGCAGAGCTACATTGCTGCTATTTCGGCTCGTTTTGTTCAGCTGCAACACGGCGATATTGATAAACGCGTTGAGGTTAAACCATACGTCTTGGACGACCAGATGTGTGACGAATGCCAGGGCCAACGATGTGGTGGAAAGTTTGCACCATACTTTTGCGCTAACGTCACTTGTCTTCAGGTAAACTTATCAATTATATTACAGTTTTTGTATCTAAACGCTGATGAAATATAAGCTAAGCCTATCACCAAAATTTAAATTATTGTTCATGTTATCATGTTAATAAATGCAGTGTGGTGAATAAGACTAGGTTTATCCAATACACTTAAAAAATGATTGCGTTTAATGGCAATCATTTTAATATTATTTATATTCTGTTTTCATTTTGCAGTATTATTGTGAGCATTGCTGGACTACAATTCATTCACGGCCCGGACGCGAGTACCATAAACCACTGGTCAAAGAGGGTGCTGATCGCCCGCGCGCTGTTCCATTTCGTTGGTGTTAATGCCAAATTATCATCGAGTGACAAGAATTCTCTTTTCGCCCAACCATTTTATACACAATTATTGTGTATGTATATACCATGTCTAATCTAATTTTAGACAATGGACCTAGTGAAATATTAGACAAATCCAGCAGATAAAGAAAACCAAAGCATCAACAGACGCATAACCGCACTTTATCGACATACATATAAAGCATATAGTGCAGTCATCTGTGTTTGGATGTTCACAACGACCATTTAGGGCGACCTTTTTATAAATTGTAAAAATAATTGTTTGTTGTTGTGTTTTTTATATTTGTAACCTAAACTGAAACAAAAAACGTTATATTTGATTGTAATGTTAATACTATACTTAACCTAGCCTCGGGCACGCGCTCAAATAGCAATTTCTCTGCAAAAGAGCGTGCGCGCGAACGACACATGTGCAATTTTTTTGTAAATTTTATATAATATTCTGCGTTTGAATTGTAAACTCTTATTTATATATTTACAAATTATTTTAATGTGATAATGTTTCGAAAGCATTGATTTATATAAAAAGAAAAGAAACTATTTTATATAATAATAAATATTTTGTTTTGTCATAATAAAAAACTTTAATTTTGTAGTGAAAATGTTCAATTGAATTTTGTACACATACTAATAAACCAAGCATACAAGCATTTTCAGGTCGAAAATATTCATCACATAATGGCCGATAATTAGACAAATATTGAAAATATACAAAAAGACACACATTCACTTACATAAACACAAATACACCAAACACTTAGGACAAATTATTATTATTTCTTGCTCTTGCGGGAAAAGTATGTTTTTTGTTAATATTTTTTTTCGAAATCTGCATATAAACAGACCGAAAATACGAAATATTAAATGCAACTTTTAAACAAATAAATAAACTTAAAATTATTATATATTACATATACAACAACTATAAAAAGTTTTCACAGTATAATAATATGAATTAGTATTTTCGCTAATAATATTTTAAAAAAATGAACCCAGACAGCGGACAAAACACACGCACGATGTTTTTTCTGCCACGATTCCTTAAATAATATATTCTGTCTTGATTATACTATTATTTTTATTTCGTATTATTTTTTCTGCAAAATAAATAAACCTACCTTCTCAATATGTTCCTTGGTTCAGTTTTGATGTCGATTACAATAAAACTTCGAGTGACCGTGTTTTTTCACTCGCTGTATACATAATTTTGTTTTATTAGTATAATGTTATTTTTTATATACATAGATATAAATGCAAACAAAAAAATGTTTTTACTTTTATATATTTTTTACGATGTCTGTAAATAGTGTTTAGCCAAAAAATAAAGTTATTGTTTAAACATAAAATACTTTGAAAATTGTGAGAATTGTGTGCGTTGGAATTAAACGCACTCGGCTCAATTATAGTTTCAAACACACTATCCTTCAATAAAAGCCAACAGCGCAATTATTATTTTCGATTTTATTCGAACATTTTGTATTACTATTTAAAACTGACAAATGTGTATTTTTAAAGGTCAATTCCCTATATATTTATTGTTTTTTTTTTGTTATAAACATTTTTGTGTTACGTTTTTTTATCTATATCAATAAAGTTTAAAAAAATTGATGTATTTTGATATTATTTTTTTAGCACGGTAAGTTGTTTTTTTGTTATTCTTCTGCGTGTACATAGAAACTTATATACATACTAATAATAATAATAATAATCTTATTAAAAAAAAAAACAAGAAATGAAAAACACTAACTTTTTAGCAAGATCTGTATTAAAACATTCAGAAATGATCTTCAAAACTGTAGAATAAATAAATAAAACAAAAAACCATAACAAAAACATAAGAATCTGTGAACTTTTAAAATTTGATAAAAATATTTTATAGTTTTTGATTGTTTACACATATGTATGTTGTAGTAGTGTTATTTATAAACAAACCAGAAAATAATAAACATTAGAATCTCTCTAAATTAGAACAATTTTTGGAACTACCTAAATAAAAAAAACAAACACTATATTTAACCAAATGAAGTATGAAATTAAATAAAAACTTAAAGTGGTTAAATTAAATATACCTTGAAAACATATATAGTAAATTTTAAAAACAACCACATAACAAAAACATACACAAACAAACTTATAATAAAAAAAAACAAAATAAAAAACGAATAAATTGAGAATCGTCCTATATTTTTATAATTTATTCATCTTTATACATATTGAATTGCAAACACCATGCATATACATATACACAGAGAGTAAAAATTACACACTCATCTACATACATACAAACATATTTTGAAAACATCGCCTTTATAGACAAATTCTGCAATTTTCTTAACATCACAAACAAAATGACACTTGTAGTCTCGAGAAATGAACAAAACCAAAAATAGCTAAAATTCAGTATAGTAAAATTTAAATAAATACTAATTAAGCAAAAATCTTATAAATAATTGTTCCAATATGAATATGAACTGAACATCTAATACAAAAAACTTTATTCGCTCGAGTGTTAAATCGATCCAAAATATGGAAGATTTCCGTTCGGTTTCCTAGAATATCCTAATCCCGTTCTTATATATTCTACATAAACAAATAATGCAAATGTGTGTAAAAATATGTGCAATTCAATCAATCACCATCATCACATAAAATATTATAAACAATTATATTATAACAGTTCAAGAGGATGCTCGGTTCTCCCAACAGTATAGTACACTTACACATCCTCATACATCACCCACACACACACATACTAAAATAATAATATACATATATTTTAGCTGTCAAATTTTTATACTATATACTGTTGTTACCTATAAATATAATTAGCTAATATTAATTTTATTTTTTTTGTATAATATTTATGTTTTCTATAATATTTTTAACGTTTGTATGTGCAATATATCAAACTGTATTACCTTTTATTATCTAATTAT